>VXAK01001489.1:4328-14555 GCA_013399435.1 Arenaria interpres | reverse complement strand
TTCAGCTTGGGGAGGGTCCGTGGCCCTGGAAGGCTGCCCCGTGTCCTCGCACGTACCCCTCTGTGGGCACGGTTTCGTGGGGCAGGACCCCGATCCTGCTCGGAGGTGAGGGGTGTTTTTGAGGGATGCAGATGCAGGAGCATCCATGATGCTCCCGTCCTCCTGCGAGATGAGGATGCAGGAGCAGGGGTGTGTTTTTTGGGTGGTGAAGGTCCTGCAGCCTGCCCTTCCCTGCCTTGTTTGCAACAAGCTTCCATGTGATGGTTGTATTTTTTTTTTTTTAAAAAACAACTTTTTTTCAGGGGAGGGGCAGGGGAGGGAAGGTGGGCTTTTCAGCAGAGAAGATGCCAAGAGAGCAGCGTTCCTGAGCCTCCGCTGCACCCCTCTGTGCTGTGGAGTCTCCAGCTGGGTTTTGTCCCCCTCGGTGGAGTCTCTAAGCCGCAATTGCAGAGCACTGGACCAGGAGGGATGTGGATCGACTGTTCCCTGGGCCGACGTGCGGAAGCAGCGGGGCGATGCAGCCGGGAGGGATGGCGAGAGGTGGCCACGGAGCTACGAGCGGAGCCTGGGCATCCTCCAGCATCCACGCGGGCACCCTCGGTTGCAGCGGGAATGTGCGCTGGGCTCCTCGGATCATCATCTTCTTGCCACGGGAGTGACCTGGCCGGGGCATGGCTCCTTCCAGCGGTGCCGGGATGGGGGTCGACAGCCCCCAGGTGTGATCTCCGCTGCCCCGTGGAGCTGTGGGCCCAGCGCCGATCATGGATGGAGGGATAAGACTTGGAGCCAGAGCTGCCCGCCGGAGGAGGCTTTCCAAATGGATTCTGCTCACCGGTTCCTGCCTGCCAGAGGGGAGAAAAAACACCTTTAAAGTGGGATATTGTCCTGATGTTTATTTTGACCCCCCTGCGCTGGAGTGGGAGCTGCTGCGGGGGGTTCAGAGCCCACGGGGCCAGTCCTGCACAGCTCACCGAGCCCTTGGATGGATATATTTGCTGGCGGCTTAAAAAAAAGGGAAGAAACCAGTTGTTTTCTGCGTCGGTGGAGGGCGAGGCTGTAGGTGGTGGTTCTTCCTGCCTTCCCCGCTCTGCCCCAGCTGGGTGCTGCTGCAGATGCTTGTGGTGGAGCTACGTGGTCTCCTGGGGCTGTGCCAAGGCTGGGACCCCCATCGTCAGGGCTGGAGTGTTGCTGCGTGGACCTGGGGTGCCCGTGAGGCCGTGGCCCCCCTTCTCTGGGGTCCTGCTGCTGCGGGGAATGTCACCCTGGCGTGGGAAGCTCCAGGAGGAGCGTTTTTCAGTGCCCACCATGGAAGTTGGGGATTGCTGAGGATAAAGCGTTGGATCTCCGCATCCCAGCCGGGCGGTGATGGGAACCACTGGAAAACTTGCAGGAGGGGGAGTGTATCATGCCGGAAAACCCATCGGGGGCTGTCTGTTCTCCAGGGCGATGCTCTGATGTAATGGCCAGTCCTGCCTCTCGCTCAAACGGCTGGAAATCATGTGAGACTGGGACTGTAAAGAGCCTCATTGATTTCAGCAAGAGCCGAGGCTCTGTTCCTCTTGCTTCGGTGTCAGAGGGATTGATCTCGCTCCGTGTGCGTGACGAGGAGGCAGGGGCTGTGCTCTGTGCTGGCAAAGGGACATGCCAGCACCAACTGGTAGAGCCACCGGGGCTGGGGACCCCCACTGTGGCTGGGGACCCCCACCATGAGCCCTGGTGCTCCCCTCGCCCTGCCAGCGAGCTCTCCTTGCACTGGTTTGAGGACCCCCTCCCCAACCGGGGGTCCTGAGGATGCTCCCCCTCCTCTGCCCTGTGGATGGAGCAGCCCAGCAGAAGCCGAAAGCTCCTGCTTTTTGAGGACGCGGTGATTTATGCTTTTCCTATAACAGCGCTGCAGAGGCCTAATTGCCTTCTCGATTTGGCTTCTGCCACAGCTGAGACCTCGACGCTGCCCAGAAGAAGCTGCTTTTTAAGATAATGCATCTCCTCCCCCTGGAACTGCTGCTGCTGCCTTTCAGATCTGACCCCCCCAGCCCCTGGCTTGTGTTCTGCCGGGGGGGTTTCCCTCTCCCCCTCGCAAAAAGGCTTAGAAACCGGTGCCTGGCAGGTGTGGGTCGCCCACCCGCTTCCCTGTCACCAGAGGCTTCTCAGTACCGTGGTGCTCATTGGCATGTGACAAGTCATCCCCCCCCCTTCCTGCTGCCCCCAAAAATAGGTCCTTCAGTGGGGAGGTGGGTGGAAGCTGTGCTTCCCCTGGAGACGTGGCTGCAGTTTGGGGGATTTTCCCATAAAGCTGCGCCCCGGCTCCTGGGGGGGCTAGTGGGGTGTTTGTGGGGTGCACCTGGGGGGTGCAGGGTGCCCCCAGCCTCGCCGGGGGTCTGTATGGGCAGCCTTGCAACAGGACCCTTTGCTGCACTGTGGCTGGGGGGGGGCTGCAGCCTGGGGGGCACCAGCCTTGCTCCAGGGCAGGAGGAAAACTTAAGTGCACCCTCCCTGCAGGAGGGGGTCGAGCTGTGAGTGCACACCTCGGGTTAAACCCACTCTTGGAGCTTTCCCAGTGTGTTCTGTGGGCTGTGCTGGGGTCATGTCCGACCCGGACCCTGTTGGGGGACACCTGGGTGCCTCCCCTTGCAGCTCTGGGGACCATGTGCTGGCCTCAAGTTGCGCCAGCAGAGGTTTAGGATGAATATTGGGAAAAATTTCTTCACTGAAAGGGTTGTGAAGCCTTGGCAGAGGCTGCCCAGGGCAGCGGTGGAGTCCCCATCCCTGGGGGTATCTAGAAGCCGGGCAGACGTGGTGCTGAGGGACATGGGTCAGGGGTGGGTTTGGCAGCGTGGGGTTGGTGGTTGGACTCGGTGACCTGAAAGGTCCCTTTCAACCTGGGCAATTCTATGGTTCTATTTCCTTGATGGGAATGTTGCAAATGTTGGGTCCCTCAGACCCAGGAGGTATTTTTTGGGGTGTCCCTGCTGAGCTGTGGTGGCATGGCAGCCCCCTCTCGCTCCCTGGCTGGGGCTGAGCCCCACCGACCCCTGTGGGAAGGGTCTTCTCCTGCTCTCCCTCCATGCGGGGGGGCGGGATGGAGGTGCACCCACTTGTGCTGTGGGACCCTCCCTGTGAGAAAGTTGCCTGGTCTGGGGACCACTTCTGCCGTGCTTGGTGGCACCGGGGAGGGAGGAAACCTGACCTGAGCTGGGGGAGGTTTGGGGGGCTCTGCTGCAGCTTGAGCGTACCCCCCCAGCCTGCGGTTCCTGCTGGAAGTCAGTTGCCCAAATGCAGCTTTCACTGGTGGCTAATTGGGTGCTGCTCAGGGTGGCCGTGGGTGCAGGCAGGAGGGTGGGAAACACGGGTGCCGGCTCCAAGACCCTCCTGGCCGGGCGGCTGGTGTCCCTGGGGTGGAAGAACCACAGGAGTAGTGACCTGGGGCTCTTGGAAGTGCCACCACCAAAGGCAGGTCCTTGACTGGTGGCCAGCAGCTGGGATTTCAGCTTGTTTTCAAGTTTGTAGTTGAAGTAGAAACACGGGGGGGTTGTGTTTGGGTTTTCTTCCTTCCTCCGATGCCCAGCCCCGGGCTGAGGCTGCGCCCACGGCTCGGCCATCCCCGTCCCAGCGCAGGGGACATCCAGCCGCTGTCGGAGGGGGACAGGAGTGACAGGACGGGGCATGGCCACCCTGCGGGCAGTTTTCCTCTCACCCTCCGGCGCCTTAAAGTTGGTCCTGAGCAAAGAAGCAAAACTCTTCCTTTCTGAGGTGTCCCGTGCGGGTCCTGGATGTTCGAGTTTCCTTTCCCCGCTGTGGTTCAGGGGCTGGTGCTCCCTCCAGCCGGAGCCGCTTGCGGGGTCCCAGCTGCTATTTCTTTCTTTCTTTTTTTTCTCCTGCTTAATATCCAAGGAAAAGCGGAACCGTCCAAGCCTGCAGCGGTGATGGGAACTACCTTGAATTGAGGGTGGCTCTTGCAGTCTGGCCGGGGGGGTGTGTGTGCCACGCAGGCACTCGTGCCGCCCGGCCGTGTTGTGGGTGGCTGCGGTGGGGGACTGTCCCCAGGGGCCGTGCATGGGCACCCTCCATCCCTCCTGCTAATAGGGCTTCTCCTTCCAGGCAGCCGAGCGGGGCAGCGTCTCCTCGCCGGGCATCCCCCTCCCCGGGGCTGCTCGATGCCTCGATGATCCCCCCGCCCTGCTTCACTGGTCCCACTGCCCCCTCCCCGCCTCACTGGTGGTCTCATTGCAGCAGCAGCAGCTCCAGGCCCAGCACCTCTCCCACGCCGCCCACGGGCCCCCGGTCCAGCTGCCGCCGCATCCCTCGGGTCTCCAGCCGCCGGGCATCCCGCCGGTCACCGGCAGCAGCTCGGGGCTGCTGGCTCTCGGCGCCCTGGGGAGCCAGGCACACCTCGCCGTCAAGGATGAGAAGAACCACCACGACCTGGACCACAGAGGTGAGAGTGAGGGGGCGGGTGGGTGTGGGTCCCCCAGGGGGGTTGCTCGTCACTGCGTCCCGTGGTGCTGGAAGCGCCCTGGTCCAGGCGTGGCTCTGCTCCCACTGCCTCATCCCTCGGGGGAGCGGGATGCAGGGGATGGGATGCTGCTTTTAGGGGTGCAGCTTCTCCTCAATGATGCTCAAGGTCCAAGAGATGGGATGCAGCTTTGAGGGATGTAGCTTCCCCTAAACGATGCTCAAGGCCCAAGGGATGGGATGCAGCTTTCCCTAAATGATGCTCAAGCTCCTTAAATCAGCCTGGGAGGATATTCCCAGCAGCAGCTTCTAGGTGATGCTAAAACTTCCCCTGCTGTCTTGTTGGCTGGGGTCAGGATGCCCGAGGATGGCGGGGTCTCCGGGAGGTGACAGGGGAGGGGACCTGCCTCCAGATTTGGTCCTTGCTTTGCTCATTAAGGGTAGGGAACACTAATTGTCCCAAAAAGTGACACCGTCAGAGTGATCTCTGTCAGGGCGATTTGCTCACTGCCCCCCCACCCCCCCCCCAAGTTTGCAGCCTGGTTTGAGTCCCCACAGGCTTTGATGGAGTCTTCTGCAGGTCCCTCATCCCCAGGCAGCAGTGCCTTAATGGTGAAGCAGCCTTCCTCCTCCTCCTCCTCTCCATCACTCTCAGAGACTTTAAGTGGTCTGGAAACCAGGAATATTCACTAACAAACTGCCTGTTTGTTTTTTTTTTTTCTTATTAAGCAATAAGGCAATTTTTTAGAAGGGGAAAAAATGATGGATGAGTTTGGGTGCAAACCACCAGCGTCGAGGACTGTCCCTGCAAATCCCCCAGCCCGTTAGCACACGGGGGTCTGAGGGTTTCCCCGGGATATGCCCGTTTGCGGGGCAGTTGCCCGCAGCCTCCCGGGGGCTGCTGGGCGCCGCTGCTGGTGCGTTCGGGGTGGTTCTCCTCCCCGTGAAGGAGAGCTGTGGGTAGCCATTACGCGATTACATTCCTTTTTCTGTACGGATTTCAAATTTGCCAGGAGATGCCAGGGAAAACGGGGGCTGTTTGTCTGCCAGTTAACGGCCGAACGGCGTGCCGCCGGCGTGGCTGCGGAGCTGGGCGGCCGGGACCTTCTGGGTCTGTGACTTTGGGTACGAGCGCCTTCGGCTGATGCCATTCCCTTTGTGTTTTGGGACATTTCCCCTCTCCTCCCTGTGTTTTGCCAAATAAATCACATCCACACAAAGAACGAGGCAGGAGGCAGCGGGAGCTGGATGGATGGGGACGGGAATTTTAAAGCAAAGCCAAAGAGAGCCCGGATGGGTGTTGAGTTGAGGCAGGAGCCGTGCGAGGAGGAGCTTTTAGGTTTATTTTCCTGTTTAAAGACTTATTCTAACTTGCTTTATTTATGTCTTCTCTTTATTTGGCTGTGACCTCGCTTCTGACACCGGCTTCTTCTAAAAGAGCGAGACTCAAGTGCAGTAAGTCCCTTTTTTCTCAGTTTCTGGTGGCCGTGTCTTTTTGTTTTATCTTTTGGTTTAAAAAACAGATTTCTGGGTGTGAGCTCCGGGGATGCCTTTTGCCCAGGTCTTATTTAATCAAAAAAAAAAAAAAAAAAAGCAAGGAAAAAACCAAAAAGCCCCCCCAGCCTGGCTGGAAGGGCTGCTGGGCTGTCGGCTGTGGCGGGGCGAGCGGAGCTGCCTCCTCCGGGCCGGTTATGAGATTTGGTTTAAATCTTTTTTTGATTGCCGGGGAGCTCCGAGATTCGGTTTCAATTGACTAAGCCCCGTGAATGAGCCCAGTCAGGTCTGCGCGGCTGAAAACCCTTTGGCGCTTGGGGAAAGGCTGTTTTATTCCTGATCACTCTTCTATTATCTTGGGTCATCTAATCTGCCGGGATGGGTTTGGGGCTATTACGCCGTGTTAAGTAGGACTTGGAAGGTCAAGCAGTTAACTAACCAGCTAAATAACCGTGGTGGAGGGCAGCCCTCACCTCCAGCGCCGCTGCTTTTTATTTGTGTCCCTGACACCTCCCTGTTAACAGCGGCCCCTTGGTTCTTGTTTTTGCCCCGGTGCAGCGCCCGAGCGCGGATGGGGAGGGCGGGGGATGTGTTTTTTCGGTGGAGAAAGGCTGGTAGGAGCTTTATGGGGGGCTGCCCTCCCCATGGAGGGGGGGCTCAGCCCGTGCCCCCCGCCCCGGGACACACAATGCGGCTGTCTCGGGGAAAAGCTGGCAGGAACAAAGCCTGGCTGAGCCGCGGCTTTGCAGCGATTTCCTGCCATCCCCGAGCCCACAAATGGGCCTTTTGAGAGGCCGGGGGCGGATGGGAAGAAAAATGCCATTTAAGGGGGGGGAGAGGGGAATTGGGCATCATTAACCCGCTCCCTTGGCGGGGAGGGGGCCGTCAGGGATGGGAAGGCTCCCGATCTATAAAATAAAATCAGGGGGTGGGGAGGGAGGGGGCAATTCCCCGTGGAGGTTTAATGCGCACGATAATCAGAGTTAGTCATTCATATTTTCCTAGCCTTGCCTGCGCAATAAAAAATATTTAGTTTCTTGGCGGCGGGCCAGCGGCGGGGCTGAATGGATCGATGCCTCTAAATGCTTGACATGATTCTCTGGTAGCTGCGAGGTTTTTCAGCATGACTGCCTGAGAAGAAAGACCCCGGTGTTATCCAAAGCTGCTTATTGGGTACCGAGGAGAAACATGAACTGCTTTAGTTCTCCCTTTCAGCTGGGAAAGAAAGGCAGGCGGAGGAGCTTAGGAAGGTTTCTGCTTAGCAGGGGTGGCAGGCTCTGCCACCAGACATGAAATGATGGGGATTTCTCCTGCTGCTCCCAGAAACTAATTGAAGGGCGTCTGCGCGGGGCCGGGGCCGTGCCGCGGGGCGATGCAGGGCCGGGGCTGTCTCCGGAGCCCGGGAGGGGGTTTTGCGCTGCCATTTTTCATTCCCAGCCCAATCCCGGCATGCAAGGGGTTTTCCTGGGAATGCCAGCATCTCCCGGGCTTTGCTGCTTGAAGGGAGCACAGAAACACCCCCGCCCTGAGCAGAGCTGGGCTCTGCCTTTCCCAGCGACGTGGATTTTTCCGAGTGTTTTTTTGGATGCCCTTTGTCTCGGCAGAGCTCTGCTGCTGGGGCAGCTTGGCCAGGGCTGGGATGGAGCGGTTCCTTTGCTCCCTGAAGGAATCCCCTCATCCCTGGGGATGGGTGCTAGCACTGGTGCCAAGCCCTTCCTCTGCCCAGGGATGAAGCTCTGGTGCTCCCCGTGGTCGGGCAGAGGATGATGGTGATGGGGCCGGTGCTCCCCTTGGGGGGCAGAGGACTATGGGGACAGGGCTGGCGCTCCCCTTGCAGGGGCAGAAGATGATGGTGATGGGGCTGGTGCTCCCCGTGGTGGGTCAGAGGATGGAGATGGGGCTGGGTTAGGGGAGCACAGCTTTTCTCCTCTCTGCAGGGCTTCTGCAAGGCCGGATTTTGGGCTCGGTGCTGGCAGGAGGGGCTGGTTGCGGCACCTTCTAAGCTGCCTGCTCCTGAAATCCCGTTTCCTTCTGTTTCCAACTTAAAAAGTTTCCTCTGTTACTGCAGAATAATTCTGTTTCGCCCTCGGAAAGCCTGAGAGCCAGCGAGAAGCACCGGAGCTCCACAGATTACGGCATCGACTCCAAGAAGCGGAAAGCGGAGGAGAAGGACAGCATGAGCCGATATGTGAGTGACAGGGACATTCTGTGGCCTGGGGGGGTCTGAGAGATGTGGGGGACACGGCGACACGAGGCACGGGGGGTGTGTCACGCCTTTGGGCAGGACTTTGGGTGGGAGAAAGCGGGGTTTGGGTAATGTTTTTCCACTGGTGGTGTGGGTGACCTGTGTCCTGCCGCTGCGCTGCTGGGGATGGGGGTTTGGCTCCCCCCGGGGCAGGGGGGGGTCTCCCCGTCACCCCAGGGTTGGGCAGCTCGCTGCGGGATGTAACTCGCTTTGCGTTTCAGGACAGCGATGGTGACAAGAGCGATGACCTGGTGGTCGACGTCTCCAATGAGGTGAGCCGTGGGGGAGTTTTGGTAGGTCCCCTCCTCTCCCTGCGGCACAGGGGGGGAGCTTTGGGGGGCAGTGTCTTGGGGGTCCTCCGACACCGGCCCAATTCCTGCCTGAAAGAGGAGCCGGAGGGAGCCCTCCCTGCTGTTTGGGGGGGGTGCCAGTGCTTTCTCCTGTCTCGCAGGACCCCGCCACCCCCCGGGTCAGCCCAGCCCACTCCCCCCCGGAGAACGGCATAGACAAAGCCCGTGGGCTGAAGAAGGGGGATGCGCCCAACAGCCCGGCCTCGGTCGCCTCCTCCAGCAGCACTCCCTCCTCCAAGACTAAAGACCTGGGCCACGTACGTCCTTCGCTCTGCCGGGGGGGTCAGGCCGCGCTGGGTCTGGGGGCTTGTCGAGCGGGGACTGCAGATGCCAGTGGCTGAACCTTATCCTTTCTGTTTTTTGGTCCCTTTCCATCCAGAACGACAAATCCTCGACGCCCGGGCTCAAGTCGAACACTCCGACGCCGAGGAATGATGCTCCGACCCCGGGGACCAGCAGCACCCCGGGGCTGTGGCCGATGCCTGGCAAACCAACTGGCATGGACCCCCTGGGTGGGTACCAGTCCCCTGGTGCCACCTCGGGGCTGCTGTCCCCAGCACGGCTTCAGCCCATGCTATCCACTGGGGGCACAGCAGCGTTGCAGGGGGGCATTCCAGGTTTATCGGGGTCCTAATGCAGCTTGGGGCAGGGGTGCTGGCAGCCCAGGGGGTCCCTGTGCCAGGGATGGGCTGAGGAGGGGAGATCCAGCCATTACATCTTCTCTGGGCTGAGGGGGGACTGGATGCTCGAACACTCTGACACTGAGGAATGATGCTCCGACCCCGGGGACCAGCAGCACCCCGGGGCTGTGGCCGATGCCTGGCAAACCAACTGGCATGGACCCCCTGGGTGGGTACCGGTCCCCTGGTGTCACCTCGGGGCTGCTGTCCCTAACACAGCTCCAGCCCGTGCCCTCCACTGGGGGCACAGCATCTTTGTGGGGAGGTTTCAGGTTTATTGGGGACCTAATCCAGCTCAGGACAGGGGTGCTGGCTGCTCAGGGGGGTTCCCGGTGCCAGAGATGGGGTGAGGAGGGAGGTCCAGCCGTTGCATCTTCCCCTCTGGGGTGAGCGGGGCTTTGGATGCTGGTGGGCTCCATCCCCTGACCGTGTCCCCCACCCTCCCGCAGCCTCAGCCCTGCGGACGCCCATCTCCATCGCCGGCTCCTACGCGGCTCCCTTCGCCATGATGGGGCACCACGAGATGAACGGCTCGCTCACCAGCCCCGGCGCCTACGCGGGGCTCCACAACATCCCCCCGCAGATGAGCGCCGCTGCTGCCGCCGCCGCCGCCTACGGCCGGTCGCCAATGGTGAGCTTTGGAGCTGTACGTAGCATTTTTAGCTCCTTTTCTGGCTCGTGGTGGGGTGTGGGGAGGGTCTGGAGGGGTGCTGGTGGCGGGGTTGGGGAGGGGGGAGGGCTTCCCTGTGTTGGCTGTGAAATTGGGGCTCCTCATTGCATTTTGAATCGGGCACCGTCGAAGGGTGCTGGGTGTGGAGATGCCTCCCCCGTGGGGTGGTGTGGCACCACACTGGGGGTTTATTCCTCCCCCCACACAGGTGGGAAGTACCCACTGTGCAGTCTTGACTCTCGCTAAACGTTTAATCGAACGCTTTAAGGCAAAATCCAGGGAAATCAAGAAGCAAAACACTGCTCTTAATGCAGAGATGGGGGTTCCTGGGGTGCT
>VXAK01001487.1:0-16296 GCA_013399435.1 Arenaria interpres | reverse complement strand
AGGGGATTCCTGCTGTAACATCTCCCAGTTTCTTCAGTTCTGTGGCATGACTCCCGTCTGTCCCCATGGATGTATGAACAATCACATGATACAACTGGTCCCTTACAAATGGAAAGTCATTGTTCCTTCAGTCGTGGTTCTCCAACTCAGTGGACTGGGCAGCCCGAGGTCTATAAACATTATTAAAAACTGAGGCAAAATATGTATTGAATGCCTCAAGTTTTCCTTCGTCTCTATTACTCAGGTGACCATCTTCGACAGTTATTGGCCCAATGTTTTCTTCGCACCTCCTGTTGCTATCAATGTACCTAAAAAAGGTGCTTTCTTGTTGTCTTACACAAGACAGGCCACTTTCAACTTTAATTGAGCTTTGGTCCTTCCTGCCTTCTCCCTGCATACGTGAACCACAGCTCTGTACCTTTGCTGTGAAGCCTGACCTTCCTTTCACAGATTGTAAAAGTTCTTTTTTCTGTGATGTCTTCTGTCCTGCTTGCTTAACTTGAGACAAAATGGAATTGCCTGCTCCTGCTTTTAAAAGGTGGTTCTTGAAAACAGAATACCACTTGTAGATTCACGAAAGCAGATTCATAGGGGACGATGCCAGGAGGGATCCCAGAAGGCTTCTGCTCCACCTAAGGGTTTACAACTGCAAAATAGGTTCACCACTTTCAAAGATAAAGTGGAGCCAGATGTGCCTTGAAACCTTGTTTTCTTGAACAAGGTCGAGCAATGAAGTGCCTACAAGGCATCACTGGGGAGAAGTCCCCAAAACCCTTTCTAGGAAGGCAACATGCTGGGGTGCCTCTGTGAAGTGCCTGTGCACTAATGTTCACATTCTGGGGAATAACTGCCAGGAATCAGAGATGTGTGTGCAGTTGTGGGGCTATGATCACGTTGGGATCATGGAGACAGGGTGGGATGGCTCCCGTGACTGGCATGTTTCAGTGGAGGGATACAGGCTTTTTTGGAACTACAGGCTGTGAAGACAAGGAGGGAGACTTTCCCTTCCTGTGAGAGAGCACATGGAACGTATGAAGCTCTGCCTGGGGTTGGGTGNCTGTGAGAGAGCACATGGAACGTATGAAGCTCTGCCTGGGGTTGGGTGATGTGCCAACTGAGGGCTTGTGGGCAAGCATTAAAGAGAAGACAGGTAAGTGTGACATTGTAGTAGGTATCTGCTTTAGGTCATTTACCAGGAAGAACAAGCAGATGAGGTCCTCTAGAGAGAGATAAGAGTAGCATCACTTTCACAGAGCCTGGTCCTCATAGGACAGTTCAACCACCATGATATCTGCTGGAGGGGCAGCACAGCAGGACACGAGCAAGCCAAAAGGTTACGCCAGTGTATAGAAGAAAACTTAATCACCCAAGGGATAGAAGATCCAATTAGAGGTGTTCTGCTGGATCTCATAGGCACTGAGAAGAAAGTCTTGTTATGGATGTGAAGATCAAAGGCAGCCTGAGCTGCAGTGACCATGAAATGGTGGAGTTCAAGATCCTGAGGTCAACAAGGAGGGTAAATACCAAGATCATAACCCTGCACTTCAAGAGATCAGACTTTGGTCCCTTTAAGGAGCTGCTCAAAAGAGTCCTCAGTGATGTGCACTTGAGGCAGAGAGGAGGCCCCAGAAAACTGGTTAATATAGGAATATCACTGCCTCCAAGCTCAAGAGCAGACTGACCCACTTAGCAAAAAGCTAGGAAAGCATGCCAGGAGGCCTGCATGGATGAACAAGGAGTTCCTGGACAAACCAAAACACAAGAAGGAAGCAAGCAGAAGATGGAAGCAAGGATGCGTAACCTGGGAAGAATACAGAGAAATATGTCCAAGCATGCAGGGGTGAGGTTAGGAAAACCAAAGCCCAACTGGAACTGACTCTGGTGAGGGATGTCAATGGCAACATGAAGGGCTTTTCTAAGGACACAGGTGACAAAAGGAAGGCTGGGGACAAGTGGTCCCACTGCTGAAGGTCTGGGCTTTCTCTGAAGCCCCACAGCCTTGCAACACAGGGCATGGAAAGGCTGAGGGGCTGAATGTGAATGCCTTCTTTACCTTAGTATTCCTGAGAAAGATCAGTCTTTAGGACTCCTAGGTCCCTGAAACTAGGGGGGAATTTAAGAGCAAGGGAGGTGTATCCTTGGTAGAAGAGGATAAATTCAAGGAATACTTAATCAGAATGATAGCCTCCCTCAAAATTTGTGTTGTAGACAATGGTAACACTCAGGTGTTTGAAAGCATAAGTCTACCCCTGCTTATTTGTGTGTCACACTAAGAAATGAATTTTCTCTACTGGCTGTCCCCCCCCAATAACTTGGTTTTGGTAGAGGACCCACATAACTCTGATTTTCAGCACTGTTGAAATAATGGGGAAAATAACTTTTGCAGTCCTCAGTAGCCAGAGCTTGGGGAAGGCTGCTTAGTTTCCTGGGTAAAAGATTAAGAGTTAATGAAACCCAGCACTGCAGCCCACATGCACCCTACAAGTGACCACTGGAGTGAGCTGGGAGGAAGAGAAAGACAAGGCACATCCTCACACAGGGAAGCCCTTGGGTTGGGAGTAGATAGGCCCTTTCCTGTCACTGCAGCCATGGGCAACCCCACCAGGGTGCCCCAGGCCAACATCCCTTGCCTGCACTGCACCCATCCGGCACCTGAGCTGAGGCTTCAGCAGGCACTGACACATTCCTGCCCCAGAAATCATGGGGTGTCTCAGTCCCAGCACTCAGAAGAAGCCTTCATGAGGGAAGGTGGACAGCGTAAGCCAGGAAATGAGAAGGCGGCATCAGGGAAAACAACCACCCAGGCCATGTCATTACCTGGGATGTTTTCTGCTCCTCATGAGCAGCTTAGAAAATTGCCACTTCCATAGACGCCACCTCTGAGCCTGGGGCAGGTCAGGGTCACCATAAAAAGCCAGCCCAACTCCTTGCTTTCTCATCCACTTCTCTCTCCTGCTTCTCCTTGAGAACCAGGTGAGTCTGAAGTCCTTTCCTCATGTCTTTTTTCTATTCATCCAAATGTGTACCTGTTCCATCCATGCTGGTTCTTGGTGTAGCTTGAGGGGGGAAAAAGGGGTGTAAGTCTGACTCGGAGAGTATCTGGGACCTGCCTGAGAAGGCTCTTCATTGAAGAGATAGGTAGCATCCTTGTCAGGCTTATCAAAACTTTGAATTAAATTGTTTGCATGAGTCTGAGAATTTCCTTCTGCCTCACTGCATGCTTTCTACTTCTTGGCTCTGCGGGCGCTTTAGATATGATCATTGCAGGGTGACAGACTTGTGATGGACTGCTCCTGACATGTACCCCTAATTCCTCCTTGATCTCTCTCCCAGGTGTACCTCCAGCCCAGAGACATGTCCTGCTATGACCAGTGCCAGCCCTGCTGCCGGCCTTGTGGCCCGACCCCACTAGCCAACAGCTGCAACGAGTGCTGTGTCAGGCAGTGCCAGAACTCCACCGTCGTCATTGAGCCTCCTGCTGTGGTGGTGACCCTGCCCGGCCCCATCCTCAGCTCCTTCCCACAGAACACCCTCGTGGGATCCTCCACCTCTGCTGCTGTTGGCAGCATCCTCAGCTGTGACGGAGTCCCCATCACCTCTGGGTGCTGTGACCTCTCCTGCATCACCAGCCGCTACTGTGGCAGCAGGTGTCCACCCTGCTAAATCCCCTGGGGACAGCCTGAACAAAGACCTCAGAACCCAGAAGCTGATGTTGGATTAAGGACAGAGCTTCTGGCCATCGATTTCAGAGAGGCTGAGCATCCAGTGCTACCCTTCCAAAGGAGGGCAGCTCGGGACCTCTGCAATGAACCAGCCGCTACTGTGGCAGCAGGTGTCCACCCTGCTAAATCCACTGGTGACAGCCTGAACAAAGACCTCAGAACCCAGAAGCTGATGTTGGATTAAGGACAGAGCTTCTGGCCATCGATTTCAGAGAGGCTGAGCATCCAGTGCTACCCTTCCAAAGGAGGGCAGCTCGGGACCTCTGCAATGATGGCCAAAGTCTAACTTCCCTGCCTTATTCTCTCTCCTGTCTTTCTTGTCTTCTATTGTTCTGTGCTTTAAGAACCCCAGAGCTAATCTGAGGCATCTGCTGGACCCTCTCCTTCTGTGGGACAGGTAGATGGATGCCCTGTGGATCTCCACCATAGTCAATGGGCACAGACTTTCAGCAGCTGCTAGTGAAATACCTGCGCTGGCATCCTCTCAAAAGGGAACTCATATCCCTCTTCAGAGTCATTAAAGTTTTCTGCATCCCAGCCTCTGCCTCCATGTAATTCTTTTCTTAGTGGACATTGTCTTGTATTGTCAAGGAATNTGCTACCCTTCCAAAGGAGGGCAGCTCGGGACCTCTGCAATGATGGCCAAAGTCTAACTTCCCTGCCTTATTCTCTCTCCTGTCTTTCTTGTCTTCTATTGTTCTGTGCTTTAAGAACCCCAGAGCTAATCTGAGGCATCTGCTGGACCCTCTCCTTCTGTGGGACAGGTAGATGGATGCCCTGTGGATCTCCACCATAGTCAATGGGCACAGACTTTCAGCAGCTGCTAGTGAAATACCTGCGCTGGCATCCTCTCAAAAGGGAACTCATATCCCTCTTCAGAGTCATTAAAGTTTTCTGCATCCCAGCCTCTGCCTCCATGTAATTCTTTTCTTAGTGGACATTGTCTTGTATTGTCAAGGAATAAAGGCATTGCCTTGGGTGGTGGGGGATAAGGTGGGGGCACAAACAGAAGAGGAAGGGGAGGTTGGGACACAGAGCAATGGGTCTCTTCCAGTCACTGTCTCTTGGAGCTGAGGAAGATATTACGCAGCTCCACCACAGCCAGGGGTATCAGGCCCTGTATTCCAGAATCTCTGCTCACATACGATCCCCTGGCCTCAGAGCACATCCTGCAATAGGGAGACTGACTACTGCTTTCCTTTAGAGAGGAGCCTGGTGCTGCTGGAGGCTCTGAGGGGCCAGCAGCTCAGAATCTTGTACAGAAAGGAATCCCTTGTCCTCTGGATAGCCCTGTGCTGGGGAAAGAACCTCAGTCAGAAGATGGAGTAAGGGTGAAGTGAGAAAAAGCCTTTGAAACAGCCCCTGTCCTCCTCCTCATCCTCCCACTTGTCCCCTGAATGAGGGAGCATGGCCTGCAACCAAGGGCAAGGGTAGTGAGGGCATGTAGATTCTTCACCCTCTGCCCCCAAAGAGTTCCATGCACAACCCAGCCGTTACAGGGCTAAGGGAACTCATAAGTTGATGTTGAAACCAGTCTGACCAGGCAAAACCTGAGGGTGCTCATGTCTCTCACACACCCCCAGCTCCCATCAGACAGGGCACCCCAAGAACAGTAGCCAGTGCCAAAGACCCCTGGCTGCTCTGGGTGCATGACATTCTCTCAGACATGAAGCAGCTTTACCCAAGGCCAGCTCTTCTCCTGGAAGGGCCTGTTATCAACTTCTGCCTGGTGCCCTTTGTTCCCCCACTGAGATCTTGCATAAAGCTGAACAGCCTGGGACAACTGCAGGAGAAATTAGGTGGTACTAGGGGAAGCTCATGAGACTGGGCATGAGAAGGGTTCCAAGGACCAGGAAAATGCACTAGGGAGAGAAAGCTTCCAGGACTCAGAACACAGCCATGCAGCAACTGGGGGGTCGAAAGGTAGTCCTGAATGTTTTCCAAATTTGTTGTAATCATGTAATTCCAGGGAGCAGCATTGCCCTGTGTCACATTATTTAGGTTTCTCATCTTTATTTGAACTCTGACCTCTGAGGGACACATCCTGGAGCAGATACTCAAAGATACAGGGCCACAGGAAACCCTGATGAACCAATATGCAGCAGGAAAAAACAGAAAGAACAGCAGCAAGGAACCATTGCCCAAGCAATCCCAACCTCCTGCATTGCCTGTCAGCTAACCAGAGCTGTTGGGCGTAATAAATGTATAACTCAAGGTGAAAACAAGAGAACCTGAGACTCTTTTATCACCTTCTCTTTCCTTTCACATCACCGACATTGACCCCTCCTGCAAAGAAGTTCTTGGCAGCAGAGCTCTGGGTGTATTGAAGAAACAATGTTGAGGGCCCTTTCCATGAAACTCAGCCTTGCACAGACACATCTCCTCCCTCCCCTGGTTCTTGCACAGCCAAGGAAGCTCCCTGCACCAGGGTGTCTTGCACAGCACAGAGGTACAAGGCACTGTCAGAGACCTCAACTTCCTCCAGCTGCAGGAGGCTGTATTTCCCTGTGGTGTTCAGCTCGGTGGTGAAACGGCCACTGTGCTTGCGGCCAGCTGTGACCTGAGAAGAAACCAGGTGGGGACCTTGGCCTTTCCTCTGCTGGTACCAGAGCAAGGCTCGAAAGTAGGAGCTCTGGTAGGTGCAGGTTGTCTGGAAGGTGTCTCTCTGCTTCACTGTGACTTGTCCTTCTTGCTGGGTGACAGTGACCTGTCCCATGGTGCCTGGAAGAAATCAAGGGCACTGAGATGCAAAACAAGAGCAGGTGCAAAATGTCAGAGGAAAAGAGTCCCTGTGCCTTTCTCTGCAGCAAGAGCCCCATGGATGGGAACAGCAAGGCAGTGAGTATCTTTGGGCAGGAGGCCTGAGACTTCAGCTCAGCTTGGATCCCACAGCACAATAATGCCAATTACATCCCACAGGGATACCCCCAGAGAAGAGCTGTGCTTTCACCCAGGTCTTTGGTCACCACTCTCCTGCTGCCTGGAGTCTCCAGGGAACAGCCTGTGGTGTCTGGCCCTCCTGTGATGGTCCCAGGACACCTCCAGGGAGGTGAGAGATGAAGGGAACTCCTGTGAGAAGTTTAATCTTGCTGCCCCTTCCGTGTCCTCACAGGAAGCCCCAAGGTCAGGGAAGGGAGGGAAAAGGAAGCCCAGGCACTGCAGACTTGCAGGAGGAATGGATAGTCTGGGCAAGCTGCATGACATGTGCCAGCCAGGAGAGAGACTGGGAGACCCTAAGAATGTGAGTGGGATGAGAGAGCTCTCATGTCCCTGCATCAACTTGCAAACCCCTGTGCGTCAGAAAATGTGTACTGCTGAGACAGAAAAGAGCTTCTGCAATGACATGGCAGTGAAACACTGGGCAGATGAGAAGAGAGAGGCTGCGAGAGGTGGATAGTTGGCAAGAGAAAAGGAAAGCAAAGGGTCTGTCATGGTCAGGAAAGGAGCCTTTTTTTCTCAGTCTCCTCTTTTCTATCATTAGCAGTATCTTGAGAAAGCAGGTGCAAAGCCACACTTGTGATCTGATTTTTCCCTATATTTGCCTATAATTCAAGAATAGCTCCTGCAGAGATCTGTTGAGGGGGTGAAGAGCAAGAAGAGAAATCCTGGCTCCAGTCAAAGCCAATGCTTACCCAATGGTTGTCCCAGGAAGGCAGCGAGGACGAGATACCCAAGATGCATGCTGAGACTGATCCTCCTGCGTGTGTGAGATTCAGAAAACCCACACTTCCCCACCAAGATCCTCAAGAGAGCAGAGCTGCCGGAAATGACTCTGCAGGGGGAGCAAAGAATGAAATGGGGAGGAGACATTGCTTGTTCTTAACACCTCCGAAATGCTCTTGCAGTGTTTTTTGCTCCTCCAACAGTAACACATGTTGCTCCTGCAGCCAACACCGTCTGCTTTTCCCACCTCTCTCACACATCCCCGTGTGCAACACCTTGGGAGTCCCTGATGCTTCTGTCTTCTCTCTCTCCATCCTCAAGCCCTTGGCTGTGTTGGCATCTCATGGCTCCCGCACAGTGTCTAGTCCCAAGCTTCTGCCAGCATACCCAAAGCTGCAGCTCTCAGAAACACAATGGTCAACACCCCCAAACCCTGCAGACACCCACTGCCATAGTCACCCCTCCAGGCACCAGGGACTTTCTCCCTCTGTCCAAAAAAGTTATCTCGGAATCAGTAAGTGAATATTCCTGACACACTTCCCATCCCATCTCGTAAATCATATTCTGTAAAGCTCATTGAGGAAAAAAGCCAAACAACAAGCAGCTTTCCACTTGACCATAACCCTTCCATTCTCAGTTTCATCAAAACCAGTCGGATCTGTGTTTTCACTCTCTTTACTTCTACATGTACTTACATCTAAGAAACAAACATGACTAACCCATTGCAAGTCCCTGCTCAGTGCAATTCTCATTAGATCAGGCTGGTCAGGACTGTGCCCAGTCAAGTCTTAAAAATGTCCAAGGCCATAGCCTGCACATCATCTCTGGAAGATGCATTCCAGTACTTGAGAATTTTCAGGGTCAAAATAAAAAGAATTCTTATATCTAAAAAGAATCCCCCAGATTCCTAATTGCGTTTGTTGCTTCTTTTCTTACCACTGTGCACCTTTGCGAAGACCCTGTCTCCATCTTTTCCACATCCTCATAGCACATAGAAACCCAGAAGGTCTCCCTTGAGCCTTCTTTTCCTAAAGGTCTCAGTCTTTCATGTCCGCAAGCCCCTGAGTGCCTTGGAGGCTTCTGCTGGACTTGCTCCCACATGTCAATACCTTTCCTACACACCAAGGAGCCCCAAAGTGAACACAGGACCCCAGGCGTGGTCTCATGTGTGCCAAACAGAGGAGAAGGATCACTTTCTTGGGTCTGCAGGCCACACTTTTGCTGAGAGATCTCAGAGTGCAGTGGGTCTCCTTTGCCACAAAGCCACACTGCTGACTCACCTTCAGCCATTGACCACCAGGCATCCTGTGCCTTCCCGGCTGTCTGACCCATAACCTCTGTCTGCAGACCCAGGAAAGTGATCCTCCAGACAGAAGGTCTGGACAAAGGAAGACTTTCCCTTTGTGGAGGAAGACCAAGTAAAGGAAAAGTTAAGTAAACTGGATATCTGCAAGTTCCTGGGTCCATTGCATGAGATTCACCCACGAGTGCTGAGGGAGCTGGCAGAAGCCATTGGTGAGCTGCTCTCCATCATCTTTGAAAGGTCCTGGAGAACAGGTGAGGAGACCGAGGACTGGAGGAAAGCCAATATCACTCATGTCTTCAAAAGGGGCAAGAAGGAGAACCGGGGAAACTACAGGCCGGTCAGCCTCACCTCCATCCCTGGTAAGATGATGGAAAGGCCCGTTCTGGGTGTCATCTCAAAGCATATGAAGGAAAAGAAAGCTATCAGAAGTAGTCAACAGAGATTCACCGAGGGGAAGTCATGTCTGACTAATCTGATAGCCTTCTCTCCTGGCACAACTGGATGACTAGATGAAGGGAGGGCAGTGGATGTTGTCAGGCTTTCAACACTGTCTCCCACACCATCCTCATAGGTAAGCTTGGGAAGTGTGGATTAGAAGAATGGACAGTGAGGTGGATTGAAATCTGGCTGAACGACAGAGCTCAGAGGGTTGTGATTAATGGCACAGAGTCTATTTGGAGGTCCGTAAAGAGGGGTGTTCCCCAGGGGTCAGTACTGGGTCCATTCCTCTTCTCACCAGAAGAGATCAAATGATGGAGGAGCTTGGGAGAAGCCCGATGCCGATTCTTGTGTTGATGCTGGTCCTAGCCCTTGCCTATGTTGATGCCAATGCTACTGACATGCAATGGGGGAAGGACCCTGGGATGCCTGGTTGGGTGGGACTGTGTATGGTGAGGTACTTGCAGCAGGCATACTGGAGATACCACCTGGTGGGCCTGACCAGGGCTTTCAGAGTATCATGGAATTGCATAATCACAGAATTATAGAGTCATAAAATGGTTGTTTTGGAAGGGACCTATAAATACCATCTAATCTAGTGACATCTGGCACTAGAGCAGATCACTCAAAGCCCTATCCAACCTGACCTTGAGCAATTCTGATGATGGGATACCCACAACTTTTTTGGATAACATCTTCCAGTACCTCACCCCCCTAATTGAAAAGACATTTCTTACTTATGTATGATACAAATCTACCCTCTTCCAGTTCAAAACTATTACCCCTTGTCCTATCACTACAGACCTTGGTGAAATGTCTCTCTTGGTGTTTCTTTTAAGCCCCTTTTAAGTAGTATTTGTTTGTCTCTTGAAGAGAGGGTATTCATCTTGGGGGGCAGTTTCATCAGGCCAGCTTCCTCTCTGCTGTCCCAGCCCCAGGATCTGCAGCTGCATGGCCCTTTGCTGCTGTGTGAGTGTGTTAGGGCTGCACCTCTCCCTGCATTGAAGCTGGAACTGGTCCCAGATCTCCACAACTGCCCTACAGCAATCACCAGGGATAGGCCAGAGCTTGCAAAACTTTGGGATTATTTTGACTTGTAAAGCAGGAAGCCCTGAAGCTGCAAGAATAGGGATGGTCTACAGCTTTGATTTTTCTCTCTTACATATGGTCTTTGCATGCAAATGGGCTGAATGTCCAAACAAGACCCTGTGGCTTGGACCCTAATAAACCTTCAGTCTTTCAAGTAATGAGAACACAATTGAATTACTTCTGTCCAGCCCACAAAAGCCCTCTGCTGCCATTAAATCCATCAGAGATGGCTGGTTCCTGATTTATCTTCTTAGCAGTGGACTTACAAGGACTTGCCTGAAGTTGCCAGGGCACAGAGAGCTGCCGGTGGAGTCCTGGTTCTCAGATTGTGGGGAGAGGCTGGGCTTCCTCCTGCGCATTTGCCTCTGTCTGTGCCTGAGGGCACTTTTGTGCCTCTGTGTTTGCATTTGTGTGGGCATTTGTAAATGCACATGTGTGAGTCTCTGCCCATGCGTGTGTGAATAAGGGCATTTCTGTGTGTATCTGTGCACACGTCTGTGTCCATGCACATTTTTGCAGGTGAGCAAGTGGGTGTGTTGTCAGTGTGTGTGTGTGCAGATGTGTGTAGATGTGGGCAGATGTGCGCATGTCTATATACTCAAGCATGCATATAAATGTACATGCAATTGTGACTGTACAAGTGCACAAGCATGTGTGAACACTTACATGGTGACAAGCCCGAGGACTGAAGTATGTGTGGGCACAGGGGTTCTTGTGTAACTGGGTGTGCATACATATGTTTGCTCACATGTGACCAAATATTTGTGTGGGGCCCACAGGCCTGGACATGCATGTACACCCTTTGAGTGCATGGATGTCAGCATGCACTCATGTGTCAGCATTTCTCATGTGTCTGTGTGTACACAGCTGTGCAATTCTTTCCATTTGCTTGTGATGTCAGCTAGTGAGATCAAAATGAGAACAAGAAGTGAAACCTGTGATGAAACTGTGGTCTGACTCAGACATCCCATGAGGGTAAAAGTTGCAGTGAATGTCCAGAATTGCCCGTCAGTGCTGACCCATCCCTGATAGGTGTTATCTGGGAAACAGCCCCTGTGTTTGCAGCCATGTTTGCTAAGAAGCAGGAATGCTGACAGCTGGGAATATGACCTGCCCCTTCATTGGGAGCAGGAGACAAGAGCAAAAAAAAAGGAGAGGTGGGAAAAGGCTAAAACCCTCTGTCCACAGAGGAGGAGAAAGTGGAGGCCTTCCTGGAGAGTGCCCAGGAAGACTAAGTCTGTACAGCTACACCTCTAGCCAGGGACAGCTGAGCAGCCATCACACCTGGAGGTGACAGGAAAACCAATCAGAGAACTTGGGAATTGGATAGAGTGTCCACTGTCTTCCTGGAGATGGGAAAGAAAGGATGAGATCTTCCCTTCAGGTGCCTCTCTGTAGCCCAAAGCCAATGCCCAAGCCGCTTTCAGTGAGGGGGTGTGGGGAGAATTGGAGTCATGAGTATAAGGGAGCCAGAGAGAGAACAGATAAATCAAGGGACTTAGGTCTCACCTGCAGGCAGGGAGGGAAATCCTCTCTGCTGTCGTAGCCCCCATTTCCCACCAGCAGGATGGCCATGAAACAGAAAACCTGTGCGGAAAAGGAGGAAGAAGATCATTGACAGGAAGAAGCCATAAGTCACCCAGAGGAGCATTTTCTCAGGAGAACAGCTCCCAAGGCAGACAGTGTTTCTACCTCTTTCACAGTGTCCTTCCTTCCCCACCACCAGCAGCCCCATGGGAAAAGAAGGTCTTTTCCTGACCCAGTCAGGCAACAGCAGCAGGTGCTGGGGTGTGTGATACTTAATCAAACATGCCTTCACCCCAGTGCCAGTTGCTGGCCCCTCAGACTCAGATTTCAACATGGGACATGAAGATCCCTGGGCTGGAGACCAAAGGACTTGTTGATTCTTTGGCTTTCCTGGGCACAGCACAGTGACATCAGGACCTTGGCCCCTTCAGTTCAATGTCTCAGTCCTCGTCCAAATCAGCACCATCTCATTAAGTTGTTGGCTGGGTGTAAGTTGATGTTTTTATACAGTCTAAGACTCTTAGGGCCTGCTGAGGGACAGAAAGGAAAAAAACTTGATTGATATCCCAAATTATCTCACCTAAAGGCACAAATAACAAATGTATACTCTTAATATTCTTCTTTTTTCTCTCAAAGGCTGCCTAAATATTCACACCTAGTTAAAATTAAGCAAGAAGACAGACTATGGGAAAATGTAATGGAAGAAAACAGCAAATCTGTGTACACTAACATAATGTGCAGAAGAGATGAACGTAGCACTCAGGGGACTCATGAAGCAGCCAGCACCCCTGGGCAGCACTGCTTTCACATCTGTGCTGCTCGTGTTGCTGGTAACTAACATGATATATGCATCTGCACACACATGCATTCACAGAGGTCTACATGCACAAATATCCACACAAACAAGCACACTTGCATCCCCAGAAGCAGCCGTGGGCTCAAAGGAGGAGACACTGGGGATTACCCTGGCAGGGAAGGGCTGGAGTACCTTGGGTTAGAATAAAGCCACAAACTCATCCATAGTGTACACTGAAGACTCCCAGAGACTACCCAGGCAGAGCAGGAGGCCAGACAAAGCAGTAACCTTCTCCTGAGGGCAGCATTAGGAGGCAAAGATACAAATCCCAGCAGTGAGGGATAGAGAAGCATGTGATGTCCCCATGGATGAGAATCTGAGTTTTGGGGCATGAGGCTGAGGATTGCAGGGCTGGAAGCAGCTGAGCCCCTCCCTGAAAAGGAGAACACAAACAACCCCACCAGAGTGCCCCGGCCTTACATCATCTGCCTGCAATAGACCCCTCTGGCTCTTGGTCTGCATCTTCTGGCTGCTCTGATGCATTTCTGCCCTGGAAATCAATGGGCTTGTATTCCCAGCACTCCATGAGGGAATGGGTATGCAAGAAAAGAGAAAATTAAAAGGTAGCACTGCACAAAATCAAAACACAGCTGACATCATTAGCTGGGACATTTTGCTTTAGAAATGGGAGGGACTTGTGACTTTTTAGTCTTGAGAAGAGAAGACTTAGGGGGAATCTAAACAATGCATACAAGTACTTAAAGGGAGGGTGTCAGGAGGACTGGGCTGGTCTTTTCTCAGTGGTGCCCAGTGACAGGACAAGAGGAAATGGGCACAAACTTGAGTATAAGAATTTCCATCTAAACATGAGGAGGAACTTTACTGTCAGAGTGGTAGAGCACCGGAACAAGCTGCCCAGAGAGGTGGTGGAGTCTCCTCTGGAGACATTCAAAACCCACCTGGACAAGTTCCTGTGCAACCTGCTCTAGGTGGACCCACTTTGGTGGGGAGGGTGGACTAGATGATCTCCAGAGGTCCCTTCCAACCCCAAATGATTCTAAGATTCTATGATTCTATGGGCATCTTAGAAGATTATTACTTCCACAAAGATCGCCTGTGGACCTGGGCAAGTGTAGGACCAGTACAAAAGCAAGTACAACTCCTTGATCCCTCATCCACTTTTTTTGCCTCTCTCTGTTTTGAGGTGAGGGAAGCTCTTTCTCCTTTTTCTGCTCCAGAATGAGATCTTGCCTCAATGACCAACTCAGACGATACCCACTCTTGTGCTTTGAGCTCCTTCTTTGGCTTGGAGAGACATTAAAGGTTGCCTGAGGTGGCTCCTGCTCTACAGGCTTGTCAAGAGCCTCTCTGTGACTCTTTGTAGAGCCTCTGGGTCCAAGGGAAAGAACACCTGGTGTCTCCCTACACAATTTCCTCCTGGCCACCCAGTAGGAAGCTTGTCTTCCTTGTGTTGGTGAGCAAGGTTCCTTTCTCACCCATACCTGTACTATGATTTTTTCTCAGGTGTACCTCCAGCTCAGAGACATGTCTTGCTACAACCAGCCCCAGCCCTGCCAGCCCTGCTGCCCAACCTTGCTGGCCAACAGCTGCAATGAGCCCTGTGTCAGCCAGTGCCAGAACTCCACCATTGACATCCAGCCCTCCCCTGTGGTGGTGACCCTGCCCAGGCCCATCCTCAGCTCCTTCCTGCAGAACACCACGGTGGGATCCTCCACCTCTGCTGCTGTTGGCAGTATCCTCAGCTGTGATGAAGTGCCCATCACCTCTGGGCGCTGTGACCTCTCTTGCATTTCCAGCCGCTACTACAGCAGAGGATGCCCCCCCTGCTAAAGATGCTGGGAATTTCCCAAGGAGACGCTCTAGGGAACTCAGAACATGGTGCTGGGCAGAGGATCAATGTTTTCAGTGTTGTTTTCAGCACAGCTGAATGACTTTGCTTTTCTTTCTCTTTTTCTTGTTTGCTTCACATCCCCTTAGCAGCAAGGTTCCCCCAAGAACAACTTGGTGGGGACCGTGCATCTCCTCCTCCTCTATGGGGCAGGCAGACAGACGTCATGCAGGTACTTATCCACGGCCAAGCACCCCAGACTCACAGCCGCTCCTGGGGCTCCATGAACTGGTAGCCCCATCTGCGGTGACTTTGTTATTGTCCCCCTGTACTCGGCACTGGTGAGGCCTCACCTCGAGTACTGTGTCCAGTTTTGGGCCCCCTACCATAAAAAAGACATTGAGGTGCTGGAGCGGGTCCAGAGAAGGGCAACAAAGATGGTGAGGGGTCTGAAGAATAAGTCTTATGAGGAGAGGCTGAGGGAACTGNGGTTCAGGCTGAATATTAGGAAAAATTTTTTCACCGAAAGGGTTATCAGACATTGGAATGGGCTGCCCAGGGAGGTGGTTGAGGCCCCATCCCTGGAGGCGTTCAAAAGACGGGTTGATGTAGTGCTGGGAGGTATGGTTTAGTGATGGTGATGCTCCTTGTATGTTGTGTGGGCGTCTATATTTGTCAGTTAGGTTGACGGTTGGACAAGATGATCTTTAAGGTCCCTTCCAACCTGGAAGATTCTGTGATTCTGTGATTCTGATTCTTTTGATTCATTAAAGTTCTATTGCATTCAAGCCTGGCCTCCCTGTATTCCTTCTCTCTGTGGATACTCCTCAGTGTCAAAGGAGAAAGGTGTTACTCTGGGTTGGAAGGGGATGAGGGTACAAGGAGATCCTTCTGCATTCACAGAGGGATGGGAGGTTGGGGCACCACACAGCGGAGATTCTTCTCAGCACTGTCCCTTGGAGCTGAGGAGGACATCCCTGAGTGCTCTCTGTTAGTGATTATCAGACCTTGCTCTGCAGTGTCTCTAACCACAAATGCCCACAAAGGCAGGAGGCCTTGCAGGGGCAGCACCCCCATGAGCTCTTGAGGAAAGGCTTTCCTCTTCTGTGGCTGGAGCTGCTCTGGGGTGGCAGGGGGTGAGCGTGGAGCTCCAGAAGATGATTTGCTCTGAAGAATGGGAGGAGCGGTAAAGCAGAAAACAGCCCTTGGGATGGCCCAGAGCTGCTACTCCACTTTCCTCTTTCCTCTCCCTTTCACTGTCCAATCCAGAGGCCATGGCCAACGTGCATGGACAGGAATAGCAGTGACATGCTATTAGAAGGATTAGCTGTGGAGTGCATTGAGGCTGGAAACTGGAGCTAAGGATGTGGGAACTGAGGGCATTCAGCACAGAAATGGGGACAGTGAAAAGGTGTATTTTTGAGGGAGATCAAATTGCTCTCATAAAGGAGCACATGATCTCTCATGCAGGAGAACATGAAGGTCAGCAAGGGTGAGGGTAATTGGTGCACTTCCCAAGAGAGCTGCAGGCAGATGCAGAGCTCTTGACTGCTTCATCGGTCCCCCCAGAGAATTTGTGTTCAGAAATTGGCTGCCACTGAGAGGAGAGGATTCTTTACATGTAAATATGATCCCTTCTGATCAGTGTAAATGTCTCTTGGTAGCTGCTACAATTCCATATCCTATTTCCTGCATGAAAATTCAGATGTCTTGACAAAAGTGTAGAAGTCAAAGAACAGAAATCCCCACGCCCATGTTCTCTACCAAGAGGGAATTATGGCTCATGAAGCATATGTCAGAACAATTGAAGGCCAATCTTTTCTAAAGGTGTCTTAGTTGCATGTCTGAAATCTTATTCCCTTAGTTATAGTATTAACAGCCATCATTATAGAATCACAGAATCATA
>VXAK01001479.1:36463-51379 GCA_013399435.1 Arenaria interpres | reverse complement strand
GATGCCATTGGCCTTCTTGGCCACAAGGGCACATTGCTGGCTCATGGGCATCCTGTTGTCCACCAGGACTCCCAGGTCTGTTTCCTCAGAGCTGCTCTCCAGCAGGTCACCCCAACCTGTCCTGGTGCAGGAGGTTATTCCTCCCCAGGTGCAGCACCCAACACTTGCCTTTATTGAAGTTCATCAGGTTCCTCTTTGCCCAGCTCTCCAGCCTGTCCAGGTCTTGCTGGATGGCGGCACAGCCTTCTGGTGTGTCAGCCATCCCTCCCAGTTTTGTATCATCAGCAAACTTGCTGAGGGTACATTCCATCCCTTCATCCAGGTCATTGATGAATATACTGAAGAGGACTGGACCCAGCACTGACCCCTGGGGAACACCACTTGTTATGGACCTCCAACTAGCCTCTGTGCCACTAATCACAACCCTCTGAGCTCTGTCTTTCAGCCAGTTTTCAATCCACCTCACTGTCCTCACAATCCACCTCAAAAGCCTTGCTATTTTGGTACCGAGTCCAGTCTGGGGTATCAAATGGTGACCATCTGGACCTGTTCCTTTTCCAGAACATGGAAAAATGTTTTGAATTGTGTAATCTACGTCTGTCATTTGTTCCCTGTTCCAGAAGACGAAGGGAAGGTGGCTCTAAACACACAAGTAAAATAACACAAGATCGTAACTGCTTAATCAGAACTTTGTCTGGACAGTGTAAATCTATATTTGGTATTTTCACCTTTAGTTAATTCATTGTTAATCCTATAATTCTGTTGTTTATTGTTCATCTCCATGTACCTTTACCTTCAGAGGGGCTGAGCAGCTATAGTTTTGTTGCCAGGCAGCTTCTCTTTAAAAGTCCTGTCTGATTTAGGTGTCTTGGCTAATTACTACATTTTAATAATTAATAAATAATCACAAATAATTATTAATTAATACATTTGAAAAATATTAATGTGATTATGCACATATTCGTCATGCAGTAAATCCCAGTGAAGTCTATGAAAGTAATATTCATATAACTGAGAGTTCAATTTGTTTATTTTAACCAAATATACATACAAGTGTCAATTATTTAAAAAATGCTTTTATAAAATAAAAATTTTAGTCACAGATAAAACCAAATATTTCTTAATTGACTTTGAGTAAGGTCAGCTATTAAAAATGTGAATAGTTTTCTCTTCTTGCAGATGCCTTGGTTTGACATTCCAGAACTTCAACCAAGAGAGTTCCGTTGCAGTCAGCAATGAATTATACTTCTTGACAGCTTTGATGGTTTTTGGCATATGGCATTTGAAAGCTCTTACTTTCTCACTCTACTAGCTTGTATGTAATCATTTCCAAGTTATTAGCATGAAGGAGTAAAAACTGCATTGTCTTTCTACCTCCAAATTACCATCAGCATGAAATGCTTATGTAAATTTTATCACTCACCAAATACAAGGGTCATCACTACAGTTACTAGACCCATATTTTTTTTGGCATTCCCGTGAGTGGTTCAGATTAGCCATGCCAGTTGCAAGCTGTCAACAAGCAGTGGGAAAGTTACAGCTTAGCACAGTGATCAGACCCGATCAACAAGATGATCTGGGAATATTTTCTTGAGTAGTATTAAGTGTTAAAATTTATTTTGGGCCGTGGCTAATGACATCCCTGCTTTTCTTTCATGTTTCAGTGACCTATTACTGCTTCCAGGACATCATACAGCACTGAACTTTATTACTAAACTCTTGATAAGGTGATGAAAAAATGTCATTGAGAGATATATTGGTGGTGGTTTATGACACCACCTTCTATTCATAACTTATATAGAAATTAGGAACATGGGAGGTGGAAGAAATCTGTTGAATCATTGAGTGGAGCATCTTGCAGTCACATGTAATCCTTTACAGCAATTATCATCTGTTTAGATTTCTTACTCTGTCTATGTTTATTGGGAGCTGGTCCAGAACGTCATTCCCTGATTGTTAGAAGCCCGTTTATAATTTCCAGTTAAGATTTAATCATAGCCAATTTATATATTTTTGTTCTTCTGCCAATTCTTCTGTTACATTAAATATTTCTCCTCAATTATAGCTGTGTGCTCCTATGCTGTATTCACAAAGAACAAAACCAGACCCTGTCTTGGCTTCTCTCGACCCTGTCCTGTTTTGCTTTGGCCTCGGACAGGCTAAGCAATCTGAGCTGGTTTTGCTTTTTCTCTTAGGAGAAGTCTTTTATTCTCTGGATTGTGGATCACATTTTCTTAAACATAAGTGGCTGGGGATGTCCATGAATTATATTCCAGATGAGGAAATTCCAGATGAATTTTACTTGTGCTTTGGACAATGGTAACTCAGTTTCTTTCACTTTGCAGACGGCTCATCTCCTCTTACAGCTGAAGATCTTAGTTGCTGCCACCTTCTTTGAGTTTGTGACCAGTTTGTGACTATTTGGATGGCCTGAATAGCGAGCCATTACCTCTCACTGAGAGGCTATCACTTCATTCTCTGTATTATCTAAGTAGCTCTGTATGCTGTTGCAGTTCCCCACGCTTAGTGGGGGATGCTTAGTGTTCCCAATGCTCAGTGTTCTCAGAACATTCTACTATCTTGGGCTTAATCTGAGGTGAAATTATTTAATAAAATAAGGAATATTTTTGGACTGATACATATTGGAATAATTTTTAAGGATTTATATAAATATAAATACTGGCCTGATATCCCTGTCACCTGGTTTGGGGTTTTTTTCCCTTTAACTGTACATCCCTACAGTTCGTGTACCAATATGAATTTTCTCTAGTATAACTAAAACTTTGAGAATATTAAACTCTTTCAGAGACTTTACTGGCATCCAAATGTCTTACCTAATGTAGAAAAAAAATACCACATGAGTAATATCTTTTTTTTTTTTTTTTCCTTTTCCTCTCTGATCTGTCAGATGTTGGAAAGCAGCTCTGTTGCCACAGGCTGCTCATCAGTTCAGAGGTACAGTTTCTTCTGATGATGAAAATAACTCTGAGAGGGGCTCTGGTTCTTTGTTGTGTTACCATGACACCAAAGATTTTTTCTGTATCATTCCTGAATTATCATTCTTAGTGCCTCATCTCAGTGTTGGGAGAACATCAGGTGGTAAATTATCTGGCCTGATACTCCTGTATT
Source organism: Arenaria interpres (assembly GCA_013399435.1). Taxonomy (NCBI): domain Eukaryota; kingdom Metazoa; phylum Chordata; class Aves; order Charadriiformes; family Scolopacidae; genus Arenaria; species Arenaria interpres. The sequence continues at coordinate 48,250 of VXAK01001479.1, read as the reverse complement.
CTTCTACTGCATGCAGTGAATTCTTTTACGTGTTTGCCTCTGGTATATGAATGATAGATGGTAGAGGAAGGAGAGTGTACTGGTGACAAGGATCTATTTGAAATCTACCGTGTTTAAATTTTAAGATCTTTTTTAAAAAAACCCAACTTAGACTTATTGTAGTAAATTGGGTGATACAACATTGGTAAAATCCTCTTTCTTTCCTTGAATCTATATTCTTTCCTTGAAATTACATCAAGTAGGAAAGGTTGACTAGAAATCACAGGGTTGTGACTATTCAGTGCTTACAGATCCACTGCGTGTCAGCTGTATGTGTGAGAGATCACAGAATCACAGAATCACAGAATCACAGAATCTTCCAGGTTGGAAGGGACCTTAAAGATCATCTTGTCCAACCGTCAACCTAACTGACAAATATAGACGCCCACACAATATACAAGGAGCATCACCATCACTAAACCATACCTCCCAGCACTACATCANAGTGAGTGCCTTGTGCTCTGGTTAGAAGGCTAGTTAACTGAGAAATATATGCATGGTAAGCCCAATATGTTGGATTTTGCATGGGCATTGGAGATTCTTTGTGTTCATACTGGTCATCTCAGCAGCACACAATACTACTCATTGAGATTTTCCAGGTAGGACTATGGATGCTCAGAAACAAGATATAATTTATGTTTATACAGGTAAATTCTTTTTCTCCCAAAACAGGGTGTCTGCTGCAAGCAAATCAGAAGCTAGTTGCCAGGAGCCCTTCAGCACAAATGCCTTTGGTGCTAATTGCCAGCATGTCTTTCTAGCATGCCACACACATTTCCCTTGCCTTACATCCCTATGAATGGCATTCTAAAATGATACCCTGTTCCTGCAGAGCGGTGATCTGTGATGCTAGTAACACAACATGCTGGCTGTGGGTGATGCGTGTCCCTGCCTCATTTGCTGTCTATGTTCACGACAGACAGCTTTCACCACCTACTGAGGTCTGGAGGGGGACCTGCCTCTTTCTTCCACCTAGGACAGCAGAGCTGCTGCTTGCTGGAGGTTCTAAACCAAGATGCACGCTCTGCGGAGCCCTGTGGGGCTGGTCCAGTATCTTAGCAATGTCTGAAAGGGAAGAGCTGCTCTAGGCCGTCTCTTTTTGTCTGTGTAAAACGTCTGTGTGGGGACGTCAGAACTTGTCCTCTGTAAGCTGTTCCTCAGGGAAAGCAGTGTGGGGACCTGGGACACCAGGACCAAAGGTAGGATCAGCTTGTGCTATGCACCTCAGAAAACAGAATTAGGCACAGCATTTCAGCATGTGAAAAGTCGTCTCTGAAACTCCCCGCTGGGCCACTGTCTTTTGTGAGCACATAGTTATGTGCTGGAATGAGAAGTGGTCACTGGAGCCTTCTTCTGTCTGACTCCTACCAGCCTGTGGGAAGACTGTTAGGTGTTGTCCAGCTCATGATAGACATGAACATGGCTGTGGTGGCCATGTTGATAGGGCTGCACAGGCCTTTTGGCCTACCTAGACTGTAGCCAAAACTTAAGTAGATAAAAAGCTCTGATTTCTCTTTCTCCATCTGCATCCACATGCTGGCAGGTTCCGCAAGTTTCCCCCAGCTCCCTTCCCTTGCTGCATTCTCTAGACACATTCAGTCTCTCCTTTTCTGCCTGCATGTGCCGGCAACCACAATAGATATCCACCGCAGCAATCTCACTTCCACGTCCTGCTGGGACTGCTGATGGCTTTCCTCTGGCAAGTCACAGGTGGCGTTGGTGCTGCCTGGCTAACTGCTCCCAAGAGCTGGCCCTTCTTCAACTGAGGCTGCAGGAGATGAGTCCTGCTCTGCAGTGTTTGAACAAAAGGGGGCACAAAGATCTTCCGAAGGAGCCGCTCTTCTGTCTGTGGCTTGAGTTGCTCCATCTACTAGAAGAGATGGCTGTTGAGAATTTCTGCTGGGGTAGAGCTGAGAGCACACAATGCCATGGCACATCTGCATTGCACCCCAACTGCTCCTGAGGTAATGCCGGCTCTTGTGCCTTCCTCTGTAAGAGCCTTTCCCAGAAATGGGTGAAGAACCATCATTTTCACTCCTACTAGCTTGATCAGGGCAGCCTCTAGCCTTGTCCCGACTCCTGTGGTTTCCAATCTCAAACGCCACTGTAGAGAAAGAATATTGGGAGAAACATATTTCTTGGTGTTTGGAGATATGCACTACAGCACAGCACTGCCCATATTCTTCCTCCCTGTAGCCAACAGTGTTCCAAGCCTCCAGTTTGCTGGAGGAGGCCTCAGATGGACTTGTTCTCTGCAGACCATGTCCCAGGACAACTGCCAAGAACCAGTCAAAACTCATCTTTTGTAGGCCCTTTTGGCCTTGTCCAGTTCAGTGATGGGGGGAGGGAGGGGGGCAAGAATCCTGTTGGAATTGTGTGAGCGGATCTCCAACTTTCAAGTAAGCATGAAGCAGCTGGTGTGGCTGGATGCCAAAGGAAGGAAGGAAAAGGCCAAAGGAATGCCAAAGGAGGAAACCAAAGTAAGCAAAGAATGGGGTCTGCTGTGTAAACGTATGGATGTTTTTCTCATGGGCAACGCTACCAATAGGAAGATGGTGATTCATCTTTGGAGAAAGTTACTGTAACACAGAAGGTATTAGTCCAGGATTTGATTGATGTTCAGTCTGATGACTTGTCTGGGCGATTGTACAAGAAGAAGAGGTGAGTTTGCACTTGGAGAAGGCCCATAAGCTCCTTTAAAAATCCGGCTGTAATGGACCCCTTGATCGCTAATTATGCTGTCTGGGTGATGATGTCTAATTATGATGCCGTGGCATCATAAAACATGCTGTAGGAAGGGTGAGGAAATCTGTGGAGCTGTGGGCAACTTTCTGAGGGGGATGAAGTAAACTATGTTGAATGATGGTGAACAGGTCCACAATCACTGTGATCGCTGCATTCCGCTCCAAGAGGGGCAGGTCTGCTACTAAATCCAAGGCTATTTGGCTGCAGGGAGGAGCTGTTAGAGACCCCATGATCCTTTGGTGCAAATCCAGCTGTTGTGGACCCGGACATAGCCAGTCACATCTCCCTGTCTTGTGGGCCACCAGATAACCAGGTACTGCATCATCCTGCAGTACCCACCCTGTGTCTGGGTGCACAACACCATGTACAATATGCTGGAAGTTGGCTGGAGCATTGCAGAGAGCAATAGACTCTTGGTGGCTGTAAGTAAGTGGTGTGAAAAGCAGTTTGCCATTCATTCTGCTGCCAAGCCTCTCCCAGGTCTAGCTTTGTGAAGCAGCAAGTCACCTCCAGATGTTCACAGAGCTCCAGGGCAAGAGGCAGAGCATGCCAGTTCTTTACCATGACCAAAAGTCTCTCTACACAGAGACTTTTTTTTCTTTTTTTAAAGATGGAAAAAAAATAGGGGCCCCAGCAGGGACATGGGAGGGGTGAATAAACCTACATGCCAGACAGTCCTTGAGGTTCTCCTTACGGGCTGCTAATTCAAGGTGCTATAAGGAAAAGGTGTACCTAAAGGGCACTCCTTTTCTTGGTGCCAGGCCAATGTGGCAGTCATGAGTATATAGTGTTATGGTTTGAGCAATACAGGACTAGTTTATCTTCTAATGCTTGGGGAAATGGCACTTTTAGAAGACTCTAGTGTCTGAATTTGTGAAAATATTTAATTTATAGCGAGCTATGGTATGTGGGTTTCAATGTCTCAGAGTATTTTTTGAGCTCGCCAGGTGTGGGGACAAAGATGAGTTAGAACTGAGAACTTGACCCAAGCTGGCCAACAGGATTATTTCATACCATGAACGTCCCATTCAGTATAAATTAGAAAGTTTTCTGCAAACTGTTCTCTCTCTCTCTCTCCCTTGATGGCGGCGGGTCCAGAGAACTCCTTGCCCCGGTGCCGGAGCCCTGAGGCCTTCCCTTCCTCCTGAAGCCATTGGGCTGGCAGTGTCCGCCATTTGCTGTCCCTGCTGGGAGTGCACGGCTTCCTGCTGAGAGAAGGGGCTGAGTATAATTCTTGTATATTTTATATTGGTATCTAGATCAATACTGGTTCTGCAGTATTATTAATGTTATTTAGTCTTGTCCTATTAAATCTATGTATAGTTCAACCCTCATGTTTCCTTGTTTTTCCCCAATTCCTCTCCCCGGGTGGGGAGGGGTCATTTGTTTGCCTAAATTACAACAAATTGTTGTGGGTTTCTCAAACCATAACAGATGGCAGTGTTTTGTGCCCCCTTCTTCTCACAGACATCCACATCCACAGGATCACTGTATTTATCTGGGAGCGTAGAGAGGTGGGGAGCAGAGGCTGAGGTAGAGGTACAGTCCTGACATCTGGCAAGACAGGGCTGCAGTGGTACCGGAGTATTGGGCTGAGGCTGTGCTATGGTGCCTCACACACTGTAAAACAAGAATCATAGAATGGTTAGAGTTGGAAGGGACCTTAAAGATCATCCAGTTCCAACCCCCTGCCCTGGGCAGGGACACCTCCCACCAGACCAGGTTGCTCCAAGCCCCATCCAGCCTGGCCTTGAACCCCTCCAGGGATGGGGCAGCCACAGCTTCTCTGGGCAACCTCTTCCAGTGCCTCACTGCCCTCAGAGTGAAAAATTTCTTTCTGGTATCTAATCTAAATCTCCCCTCTTCCATTTTAAAACCATTACCCCTTTTCCTGTCGCTACACTCTCTGACAAAGAGTCCCTCCCCAGCTCTCCTGTAGCTCCCTTCAGGTACTGGAAGGCTGCTATGAGGTCTCCCCGGAGCCTTCTTTTCTCCAAGATGAACAACCCCAGGCTCTCTCAGCCTGTCTTCACAGGGGAGGTGCTCCATCCCTCTGATCATCTTCGTGGCCCTCCGCTTCCAACAGGTTCGTGTCCTTCCTGTGTTGAGGAATCCAAAGCTGGACACAAAGATGGGAGTCCAGACCAAGGCACATGGGGTGCTGAAATGGGGAAGACAGCCTGGAGAAGATTCCAGGGTAGACTTTTGCCCTGAGGATCTGTGTATTCCTTTCCTGCAGGGAAACCCAAGAAACTCAATTGCTAGTTAATGAGAAGGTTGTGCTTCTGTAACGTGGCGGACTGGGCATAAATTGCAGGGTGTCAGCAGCAGGTTGCAGAAGTGACATGTGCAGGATTGCTCTGTGCTGGTCACAGCCAGTACCAGATAACCCTGAAATCAATGTACACAACCCACTATACCCCAAAACTTCAGAGGAGCACATGGCAAGGCCAGCTCACACATAATTAAGAGATAGCAGCAGCCACTTATGGAAGAAAAGAGGAAAAGACACTGAGAAGAAGCAGAGGAGACATGAAAGAAGAGATGGAGGCAACACATAGAAGGAGGCATTGTTGGGGATGCAGCTGGAGATGCACTCCTGAAAAGAGGTGCTTTCTACCCACGAAGGTAGGTACACCCTGAAGGCCCATGGTGAGCCATACCAGAGCAGAGGAAGATGAGTAAGCAGCACGGAGCAGCAGAAAGAAACCGTTACACAAATTATTCCAACCTCTTGCATTGCCATTGGCCTCACCAAAGGAATGAATTCGAGCAGGCAGTAATCTGTAGTGGGCACTAGGGACTCATTCTTCCCAGCCAGTTTCCCACAGCCAATGCATGAATTGGATTGTCTAGTCAGCAACTGCCTGTCTCCCTGGCTGGAGCTGGCCATCACAGCCACAGCTGCATATTCAGCGGTCACCAAAGACACCGATTTAAATCAGTGAATAAGGCTTCGGTCTTCTGAGAAACAGTCATTGCATTTCTTATAGAGGTGACTCAGTCCAGGAACACCCTGAAAGCCAGGAGGTTACGACTGCAGAGCAGCTAGTGTCTATTGCCTTGGCTGTAAAGATTAGCCACATGAGCTTAATAAATCCCTGAACCCTCACCTGATCCCCACTGAAAGGGGTTTGGCAAAGCTGGGGGCAGGGGTCGCTCTGGGCACAGAGGACGTTAAGGAATCCTGCCGGGTTGTGACCTGTCTCTGCTTCGTGGCCAGGGTTTGGAGATCAGCTCGGAGCTGTAGGGAGCCATTGGGGCTACCCCCTGCGCACCCCGAGGGCCTGGCCCCGTGGTGCTCAGCTCAGAGTTCAAGGAGGCTCGACCACTCAGGCAGGAGTGGGGACAACTCCACAGGTGAAGACAAGATGGGGCTGACCATAAAACAGGCGGAGGCAGTGATGTCACCCCTCACGGTACAGTCCTACAGCACCCAAGCAGGGCTGGTCACAGTAACAGGTTTCATCAACAGTCCAGCGATCATCAGACAAGGGCAAGATGGTAAGTCAGGTCTGAGGTCAATCCTGAAATCCAGGAAACAGAACAAGCAACAGGAGACAGAAGTGGACACAAGTATTATCAATTTATACACTCATGACTTTTTCTCTGCTTTATTCTTTACTCCTTTCTTAGCGATGTTTAATAGTTGATTTGCTTTCTGTTACACCGCTGGCCACAGAAGAGACATTTTTATACAACTACCAGTTGTAACTGTTGCAAGAGCTCAGGGCTTTTCCTTTCAAACATGAAGACAGGCCGGTTTCTTCCCATATGCAGTACTTTACATTGAATGCCCCTAAATTCCAAATGCCATTTTTTGCCCATACACTCACTATCCTGACTTTCCTGCCTGCAGTTCTTCTCAGCCTGCCATTGCCTATATCGCCCTAAATAACACTGTACCATCAGCAGACTGACACTGCCATTTCCAGATCCTTGAGAAATACGTTGCACAGAGCAGGTACCAGCACACATCCTTGTAGGACTCTATTGCTGACCTCCTTTTACCATGAAAACGGTCTGGTCACTCCTACTGTCTTGTTTCCTGTCTTTCAACCAGTAATCTACCCCTGCAATTATTTATTTCTTGGCAGTGTAACTTTTAAGAGCGTTTGATGAGTGACCTCTCCAGGTATCTGCCAGAAATCCATGGTCAAGGTTCCAGAGCCTATCTCCCTTAGCCACAAGCTTGTTGACTCATAAATGTTTCAGTGGGATTGCGAAGCAGTTCTTTCCTTTACAAAAGCCATTTTGACTCATCCTTATTATAGCATCTTTATGCATATGCTCACTAATTCTAACCTATCTTACAGTTTCCATTAAATTGCCTGCTACAGACGTCAGGCCTGTGCTTTTCTAGGTTTCTTATGGCTTCTTTCTGATAAATTGACATTACAGCTGACACATCCCCGTCTCCTGCTACCAAAGCAGTTTTGTACTAGAGGTTGTACAGGACAGTTTGTATTTCACCCTTGAATTCTTTGAGAATTGCTAGTTATACACCATCTGGTTCTTGTGATTTGTTACTATTAATTTTGTCTATATGTTCCATAACTTATATGTTCCATATTGACTCTTTCAAGACACAACTCCTGGTGAGCCCCCTATAAAGAAGAAGAGTTGGCTTGGGAACCTCATCCAGCTCTGCTGTAGTGAACACAAATGTAAAGGATTAATTTAGATTTTCTGTTATTTTCTCTGTATGTTCCTTTAAATTTCTTTTAATTTTCCTGGTGCTGCAGACTGTTTGGCAGGCTTCCAGAGCCTGAAGTGTTTGAAAAAGGATTTATTATTAGATTTTACGCCTTATGCAAGTTGTTCCTCAAACCCTTTTGGCCTGTTTCATGGCGTGGTTTACTTTTCATCTGTCACAAGTTCGGATTCTATTTTCAATTTTAGGCCCAAATTTTGCTTTTGGAAGGATGCTTCTGAGAAGCTGTCCCCAGCAACAAGCAGAACCATAGCAGGTTCCTTTTCCCCCTTATATGCCTTTGCCCTGAGCCTCCAGTATGGTATCCTTAAAGTCTCTATGTAACCCTCAAAGACATAATTTTTCTGCTCCTCCAATTTTAACAAGCTCCTTCATTTTTAGGTAGTTTCTTTTTTTTTAAAAAAAAAAAAAAGGCAAGCATATATTTGTTGACTTTTTTTGCTTGTCTATAAGGGCTTTATGTAAGGAAGGAAAGGACAAAAGAGACAGAACATCACCATGTGCTGTGCACAGCACCTTATAACTCTTGCCTTGCCTTCTGGAGAGGTACACAGTACTGTATTAAACTACTGCTTCTGGCTTGGGATTGTAACGCCCTGGGAACAGCTTCTTTAAAAACCAGGAACTCCAGGAAATCCTTTGCACAAAAGGTAATTGTGTATATGCAGGAGACTCATGCTGAACACCTAGACTTGGAGTTGACTGGCTATAGTCCACCTTGTCTTTCTCACCACAACCTCAGCATCATGGCAACCTTGCTGTCTTCATGTCAAGGCATCTCCCAAGCAGCCACTGACCGCACTGTGGGCTGACTGGGCCTGAAAAATGACTCTACCATGATGCCAGCTCAGGGCTGAATATGTTTCTATTAGCAGATTTATCTTCCTTGGCATGCTGGCACTGACAGCTACAGTTAGGGATTCCTTTCTTTCTGCCTCCCTACCTCATCTTCCCTATTCCTTGAAGACAAGGCTGTTTACCAGCATCCCTGCCGCATATAGAAGAGATCTGTGACTGTAAGGGCCCTGAGCATATCTCCCTCACGTCCCTTCCCACCACTCTGGGGGTTTGGCTGGATAGGCTCCGTGCCAACTTTTATAAGTAGCTGTCAGGCCTTGAGAAGCCTCAGTGGGTGCCTGCCTCATTCTTTCCCACGCAGCTTTAAAATTCATGCTCTCATCCTTCGTGTCTGCCTGAGCTACACTGCAGGTGTGCTGAGCCTACCCTCTCTGGTGCTCACCCACTGACGCTTGACTTCTGGCTTGAGCTGCCCTGTCACTGCAGCCTTGCCTGGCAACGTGGCCCGTTGCCTGACGTGTTGGTGAACCTGCTCTGCTCTCCTTGCTGAGGTATTGTGGAATTTGCAGACTCAGCTCTCAGCTCTACTCTCTATATGAAGATCTCTGTCCCATCTGCTTCCTGATAGTCACACTGGTCAGAGGCGAAAACGCAGCCACTGAGAAAAGAAATGAGCAATAAATGGCAAAAGGATGGGGGAATAAATATCCAAGCATGACAAAGTAGAAATAAAAAGTACGTTTTAAGGGAGGATATATGATACAGTGGGGACATTCTTCCCCCTACCCCTGTGCTGAAAAGCAGAAATCATGAGGAAAAGATAAAAGATCGTTTTGGCCAAACTAAAGAAGAGAACAAAATCACGTATCTGTACAGAAGTCCCGGGCAATTAAGTTAGGCTATCGGGAGTGGATGGGATTGGCCCAATGCAAATCTAAGACAAAAAAGAAAAAAAAACAAACCAACAGAACTGTTTAGATAAAAAGGAGAAAGGAGAAGCAAAGGAAAAACTGTGTAGACCTAATGGTTAGCATTTGTGCAGCAGCACATACCTGTGCATACCCTACAGTGCTTTCCGTTCCACAACTGTTTTTTTGGTGGTAGCAAGAACGTGGACACAGAAGTGGTAGTGCTGTGGTAGTTACGTAAAGCAGTGTTAAAATCTGTAATAGTTCTATGTGAATGTTATGGTCACCTCTCTACAGTAGTGACAGAGGAATCTATGGGAACCAGAGGACTATGCAAGTTTCTTGACAGCAGCAGGAAAACCATACACCATCTCTGAAAGGATATCACTGCTTTTTCTCTGCAGCCTCAGATGGTCACTATGTTTACATACAGCAAATCACTTCAAACACACTCAAAATACATGAAACATCTTCATAAGGCTGCTGCCATACCGTTTTGCAGGTTTCCTTTGCAGCAGGAATCTGGATTTCAACAGCTAGTGTTTTTGCAGTAAGCCCACTGGTTCTTTAAGAGCTTTGCAGCCATAAACTTTGCCCACTAGGAGGGGGAAAACTATGCAGCAAATGGAACTTTGGCCTGAGAATCGGAACTTTGGTCTGAGAAAAGCAGGGTGTGGAGGGCAGAAGGCAGAGCCTTTGTGCAGCAGTGCTCCTGAGATGCCAGTCTTCAGAGCTGCAGCTGCTATTGTTACCTGAAACAAAAGCTCTCAAAACCAAAAGCAGTTTAGAGAGGAGATACTGCTCTATTCGATGTTGGGTACCAGGTGGAAATCCACAAATCCAGCACACCTTACCGGTGATATTCACCCCATTATTTATACACAAAAGCTTCTCATAATTCCGCCTACCTAATCCATAGCTCCACCGAGGCTTACGTGTTCATTAGGATAACCCAACAGCCCTTTTGCACACGCGTATTAAGTTTTGCAGTGTCAGCAAAACGCTCCTGCACAGGCATGAGCTCCTCGGTGGTCGTTTGGGTAGGGACACCCTTCCTCACGTCACTCTTCTAAGGTATTGAGTCATCTCAGGACAGCAAAAGTTTACTGTAAGTTTGCCAGCTTCTTGGGGACGATAAGGGTCTTCCTTGAAGTAGCCACAGCTCTGTCCTAATCGGTACAGGAGTACATGTTGAGACGTATGAGAGAACCTTGAGGTGATTAACGACTTCTTGTTATTATCCCATCCTTATCACTATCAGCCCGGTGACCGACTATTTTCTCACACAGTAAGAAGCTCAGTAATTAACTCATTTTCATTAGCATATGTTGTAAGCGAAGCAGAGGCCTGCCCTTGGTAACACCATGGAACCATGAACGTACACTGCAATGTCTGAGAAGACCAGCAGGTCTGTAAGGACTCTGGAGCCACACTGCAGCAGCAGAAGCACAGAACTGTTCTGTAGATGTACTGTAACCATGGCACTGCAAACCTCAGCAGGGAGGTGTGAATCATACCATGGTTAAACACCGCTGCTGAAACCTGCAGTATGACAAAGCCTGCAGTTCTAGAGAGTATTTGTAGCCGGAGCATGGTAAGGTCTCTCTGCAGCACCAGCTGTGGCACGGGAATCCTTATGCAGGCTTTCTAACAGAAGCTTAAGTTGCAGTGCTCATTTGGGATGACAGCCTGTGGCTCTGCCACCTCCCCAGAGCGGGGCATGCGGGATGCAATAGGTAGCCTGGTAACACCCCTGCTTTCTACCCTGTGCCTAGAGAAAGCACCTCTTTTAGGCACTGAGGCAGGGCTGTCCTGTCCCCGTCCTCCCGCTCCCGGCCTGCTCCGCCAGCTCTGGGGCGCAGCCGGCACAGCCAGCCCACAGCCAGCCCCCTGCAGCGACAGGCCGCAGCCGCTGGGCTGATTGCCAAGGAAATGGCCCACTTGTTGGGCCAGACAGCGCTGGCATGTCTTTGTCACTGTTAGTTTTCATTTCACGGAATCAGGGAATTGTCAGAGTTGGAAGGGGCCTCTAGAGATCATCCCGTCCAACTCCCCTGCCAAAGCAGGGTTGCCCAGAGCACATCACTCAGGAGCATCCAGGCGGGGCTTGAAGATCTCCAGAGAAGGGGACTCCACACCCTCCCTGGGCAGCCTCTTCCAGGGCTCTGCCACCCTCACCCCAAAGAAGTTCTTCCTCACATTGGAGTGGAACTTCCCATCTTCCAGCTTGTGCCCGTTGCCCCTCATCCTCTCACTGGGAACCACTGAGAAGAGTCCAGCTCCATCCTCCTTCAACCCACCCTTTAGACACTTGTCAGCATCAATAAGGTCTCCCCTCAGCCTTCTCTTCTCCAGGCTCAAGAGCCCCAGCTCTCTCAGCCTTTCCTCATCAGGGAGATGCTCCAATCCCTCCATCATCTCTGCTGCCCTACGCTGGACTCTCTCCAGCAGTTCCCTGTCTCTAGTAGTTTCTTCCCCCCGTTGGCAGTATCAGACGAGGTTCCCGCTTTCCAGCTCGCTCTGGCGGCGGGAGCGGCGGCCCCGCGAACTCAGCCGGTCACAGGGACCCCTCGGCCGGTCACA
>VXAK01001479.1:0-35942 GCA_013399435.1 Arenaria interpres | reverse complement strand
GGTCTGGGCGGTGCGGGGGGTGGCCGCCCGCAGCGGGCGGTCAGGGCGAGGGCTCAGGGACCCCGCCTGGGGCGGGATCAAACGCCACAAGAGCAAGAAAAGATATATATTTTATTTTTTTCCCGTTTATTTGTTTTCCCCTGCTGGCTTTTATGATGCAGGTTCGGATTAACTTTAGTTTGCCTGGTTGTGGCTGCGGAGGAGGAGGGGGAGTAGCCTTTCAGGGCCCGTGTCCCGGCCTCACTTGTGCCTTGAGCCTATAGGTAGAAGTAACGCTGTTGCCCAGAGTCAGTCACGATATTTAGTGTTTTCGTCGTGTCTCTTGATTTTCTTGCGGTCTGGGTAGACTTCTTGGGTAATCACTGTCACTTTGGCGTCACTTGATGAGGTAACTCATTGTATAGAGTCGTTAGATTTCTGCCAGGAAGAATCCTGGACTTTAGTGACTGGGGTGAAGAAGAAAATATGAATCTCTACTTTTGCAACACTCTGTTAATTCAGATTAAGGTTGTCATTAGCCTGTATCCTAAATAACATCCTCTGCCTTTTCCCTGGAGAAGAGAAGGCCCCAGGGAGACCTCATAGCAGCCTACCAGTACCTGAGGGGAGCTACAGGAGAGCCGGGGAGGGACTCTTCGTCAGGAAGTGCAGTGACAGGACAAGGGGTAATGGTTTTAAATTGGAAGAGGGGAGATTTAGATTAGACACCAGAAAGAAATTCTTTGCTGTGAGGGTGGTGAGGCACTGGAAGAGATTGCCCAGAGAAGCTGTGGCTGCCCCATCCCTGGAGGGGTTCAAGGCCAGGCTGGATGGGGCTTGGAGCAACCTGGTCTGGTGGGAGGTGTCCCTGCCCAGGGCAGGGGGGTTGGAACTCGATGGTCTTTAAGGTCCCTTCCAACTCTAACCATTCTGTGATTCTGTGATTCTCTGTTCTTGGCAGCCCGGCTGTCCTAACAGAAAAGTTATTTGAGTTCATTTTTTGATGGGATGACAGTAGGTCCACAGCTGCCCCATAGGAACTGGAATAGCCTAGGACATGGCTCAGAAAGCAGAGACTGATAGTTTTGGTAAAGAGAAACTGGTGCAGGCAAATGCCTGCTTGTCTGTTTATCTTCCATTCTGTCAGGCTGCAAATCAGCTCTCGTCCTGAAACCTTTTGTACAGTGTATGTGTTTTGGAATAAAGGGTCTTAAATAGGTATGCTGAGCTAAAAATAGCTTTACTGAAAAGCAGTAGATTAGTCCGGATGGTACACCATTTCCACACTTGCTTTATAATACTTAAGCTAACACATATATTGTCACATGGCATTAACTTCCAGAGTTCATTCCTTGTTATGGTAATACATACTATGTTAGCAAGAACCTCTCGGAGGTGAGTTTTGAATTGTGCTTCTGCAGTATTTGGATGGGAACTGGCTTTTGCCCTGCAACTTCATGGACATGGTGAGTGCGTGATTTTGAGAGCTTAAATACGAAAGGTATTTCTGCTCTCAGGATAGATCAGGGGAAGTAGTTAAGGTCGAAGAACGACAGTTTTGGGTCATGGCAGATGTGCAGCCCATCCAGGATATTTTACCACTGGTGAATGGTTATTGGGATGCAGGGAATGAGCCTAAGAGATAAAGGGGAAGAATATAAGAAAACAAGGCAATTGTAGAATGATCATTCACCTTTCTAGTTTCCAACCCTGTGCATCTAGAAGGGACAGGTCATATTTGTATTTAATAGCCATTAATGGGGTTTTTTTGCCATGAGTTGCCATAATTGCTGTTGAATGTAGTTTTGGTTTTTTGCCTTTGCAATGACAGCTGGGTCATACATGGAGCAGTGCATTGTTAAACTGAAGATATCAGGCAGTTGCTATAAAGCATTGAGTAGCCCACCATAAGGGAGGCTAAAAAAGTGAAAACTTCTAATGCATTTATTATCCTTATGCAAAATCCATTCTGTAGTAGAGTCTTCTCTTAGGATGATGAAGCTACCAATGGCGAAGTTGTAATGGGCTGGCCTAAACACATTCTGTTTAAAATATGGATGCACTGAATTTGGACAATAGCATAAAAAGACAAAAAAACATAGCACTGTGCACCAACACACACAGGGGGCTAACTAGCTGGAAAGAGCTCTGCAAACAGGGACCTCGGGGTCCTTGGTGGACCATAAGCAGACCATAAGTCAGCAGTGCACCTTCTTTGCAAGGAAGGCCAACAGTATCCTAGACTATGTTAGGAAGAGTGTTGCCAGCTTGTCAAGGGAGGTGCAGCTTGCCCTCTGCTCAGCACTGGTGAGGTCACCTATGGAGCACTGTGTCCACTTCTAGGTTCCCCTGGAGTGAGTCTAGCAAAGGACCATGAAGATGATTAAGAGATTGGAGTATCCCTTGTATGAGGAGAGGCTGAGAGAGCTGGAACTGTTCAGTCTGGAGAAGAGAAATCTCAGAGTGATCTTGGGTCTGCGTACAAATACCGAATGGAAGGGAGTAAAGAATATGGAGCCAGATTCTTCTCAGTGATATTACGTGAAAGAACAAAAGGCAACAGGTACAAATTAAACCACATGAAATTCCATCTGAACACAAGAAGAAGCCTTTTTACTGTGAGGATGGTTGTACGCTGGAACAGGTTGCTCAGAGATGTTGTAGCCTCTCTGTCCTTAGAGATATTCAAAACCTAGCTGGACACAGTAGTGGGCAACTTGCTGTAGCTGACGCTGTTTGAGCAGGGTATTTGGACTAAGTAATCTCAAAAGGTCCCCTCTAAACTCAGCCATTCTGTGATTCTATGGTAATGATGGTTTTGCATGTTAATCTTTCTCTAATAACTTCTGGCAAGAGTTGTGGGAAGGGAGCGTATCTTTTATTCAGATGAGCTGTTACAGTTGGAATAAACAATAAGTTTTGGGCAGGCAGATTGTTTTGCACAGCTTGAGTCTTTAAGCCTGAAATAGTGTAACTCCTGTTTAGCAAGAAACCCAACCTTTTCTAAATTTGCTTCATCTCTGGAAATCATAGGATGCTGCATGTGAATATATAAAATAATCAGAGAAGACAGAAAGGATCAAGCTTGGTGTTCTGTGAGGAAGAGGTTTAAAGCCTCCAATGATGTGGGGAAAACCTCAGATTTCCGTAATACAGCATTCCTGAGTTTTGCTTTGGGTTTTTTTTGTTGTTGTTGTTGTTTTGGGTTGGTGGGTTGGTTTTTTTTGTATTACAGTGTAATATAGGTACCATGAGACCTGCAGGGGGTGTCTTCTCTGTAACTTGTGCTGTGTGTTCAGCTGACTGGACCATTTCTTGTCTGGATATATGCAGTGCTGGCACAAAGAGATTGTCGTGTATGCACTCTGTACTGTCATCGGTCTTTAGGTGAAATAATAGGTTATTTGAATTGCTTTATAACTGAAGATATCCCTTTGTCTTCTACTGGGAGCCAGAATGTAAACTGAACATATAATCATTGAATATCCTGAGTTGGGAGAGACTCACGAGGGTCATTGAGTCCAACTCCTGAATCCACAAAGGGCAACCTAAAAGTTACACCAGATATCTAAGAGCATTACCCAAACACTTCTTCTTGAATGTCTTCAGGCCATGACTTCTTTCCTGAGAAGCTTTTTTCCGTTGCTTGACCATCTTTTCACTGAAGAACTTTTTCCTAGTACTACCCAATCTGAACGTCCTTTGATGCAGCTTTTAGTGTCCTATCACTGGATCCCAGGGAGCAGAGATCAGCATCTCCCTCTCCACTCCCCCTCATGAGGAAGCTATAGAGAGCAGTGAGGTCGCCCCTCAGTCTCCTTGTTTCCAAGCTGAACAAAGCTAGTATCCTCAGCTGCTCATCTTAAGCCATGTCCTCTAGTCCTTCCACCATCTTTGTTGCCCTCCTTTGGACACGTTCTAATACTTTTATATCCTTCTTGTATTGTGGAGCCCACAACTGCACACAGTGCTCAAGGTGACACTAGTTTTGGTTGAATTTATGGGTATCTCAATAAGTAGTTGTCAATTAAAAAATAAGTGCTTGTCCAGGCAGAAGGACTGATACTAATCTTTGTTGTTTATTTAGTTCCAATTTTGTATGGATCTGAAGCTTCAGAAGGAAAATCAGAGTTTTCCCTACTTAGGAGACAGAGCTGAATTCCTTTAAGAATAAAGAATTAGTACCTCTGACATCTGAGGGGCTACCCTGTGGACTCTTGTACCCATTATATTTTTTTCTGGCTGGACTTCTTCAATATGTGGTTTTTTTTCTCATATTTATTCTTAATTATCAACTTCATAGAGCCTCTGCCTAATTAAAGTACATTGTTTAATGGCTCTTAAATATCCAATTGAATTTAGCTTGCTGAAACTGTGCTAAGAAATGTCACTTAGGCATAATGTCTTTAAGTTGCACCTTCAAACGTCATTATTGATGTCTTCATAAAAAAAACTACCTAAGTTATTAAGTTTGATGGCTGTACCGGTCCCTGAAATAAGCTGGTTTTGAAGCTAGAGCTTGTACTTAGTGGAATGAGAAACGTACTTACTAATTTGCTTCATATTTTTAGAAGTGTCCTTATCAAATTATTTTTCTGAAGGATAGTTCACACAGATGACCCAACTTTGCCGGGGTGTTCTGGCTCTGTCGACACTTGATGCTGAGGCCATATAGTTTCACATGCTTGGTTTTAAGTCACACTCAAGCTCGTAGGGATATTAAAATCTGCAGTGTAGAGGTTGTCTCTAAAGGCACTGTGATTTTCTTTGTTTATTAAGTAGAAATACAAGTTGGAATCTAGCTTTGGAGGTTCCCCTTTTCTTGAGATTTTTGAGTATGTCAGAGAAAATTTAGGCCAGAGTTAGCTGCTGATTGTTACACTTGTATATGCATTTTGCTGTTTCTTGTCTTGGCAAATGGAAATCAGTTTGAGCAGAATTTACCACTTCTTTTGGGTTTTCTTTGTAATATAAAAGCTGACAGTAAGAATAGGAATCCTATTCATGGGTGATATAAAAATTCCTAATGAATTATTCATATTTTGGAAGTGCTTTTAAATATCTGAATCCTGGTTTCCCATCTGTTTCTTCAAACTTAATACATTATTTGGAATGCGCTTTCAAAAATATCGCTTCCATAGCTACATTGCAAGTCCTGATTATGCTTCTTGGACGCCCTGCTCAAAAGTCAATTTGACTGTTTCTAAGAAACTTTGCATTTTAAAGCCATGTCTAGCATGTTTTTTATGTCAGTATAAGATAGTATGTTTTACTGATCTATAAAACATACTTACTCAAGTTATTTACTGCCTTCGTTTGAAAGCCCTGTGCAGAAATTTGTTTATAATTCATGTATAAATTTTACTTACTGCATCTCATAACCAAAGAAATGACGGTGTTTAATAATAGAATACACTTTTTGGGTGCAAGCCCTGTGATTTTTGAAAAACGTGTTTTTATTAAACATTCAGAAACCACTTGGTTTACCTTGTTATATCTATCCATCAGCCTTTAAATTCTAGGGTATACAAAAGAAATCTTAAACCAACTAATAAAAGGGGTTGTTTCAAATAAGATTTGTATGTATTTCTAGGATTGCATCCTGTCTTCAAATCAAAATATATGAAACTCTATTTTAAGTAATCTGTACTGAATGACTGCTATTTACTTTATAATATCAAAGGAATAAAATTTATGTTTGTAGTCCTTTTTATTAGTGGTAGAAAAGGAACTGGCAACAAAAAGACTACTTTACATTTTGAGTTCTTTACATAGGATACATGTGCTAAGATGAGAAAAATAGAATGTTTCCAGGAAAGCTGCTTGCAGTCCAGATTCTTTCAGGTGTAGAAGCTTGATATTTTGTACCTACTAGGGTCTGCAGTACTAATGATGGAATACAATGAGCTGGCAGTGCACTCTGGCAGCCCAGAAATCCAACCCCATCCTGGGCTGCATCAAGAGAAGCGTGGCCAGCAGGGTGAGGGAGGGGATTCTGCCCCTCTGCTCTGCACTCGTGAGACCCCACCTGGAGCTCTGTGTCCAGCTCTGGAGTCCTCAGCACAGGAAGGACATGGACCTGTTGGAACGGGTCCAGAGGAGGGCCATGAGGATGATCAGAGGGATGGAGCACCTCTGCTGTGCAGACAGGCTGAGAGAGCTGGGGTTGTTCAGCCTGGAGAAGAGAAGGCTCCGGGGAGATGTTCGAGCCCCTTCAGTACCTAAAGGGGACCTACAGAAAAGATGGGGAGGGACTTTTTGTAAAAAGGCGTGTGGTGATAGGGTGAGGGCGAGGGGTAGTGGTTTTAAACTGAAAGGGGGTAGATTTAGATTAGATATTAGGAAGAAATTCTGTGTTGTGAGGGTAGTGAGACATTGGCCGCCAAATTCTTCATATTGGTTATGACCTTTCCTAGAGGTTTAAAAACCTCTTCTATTTGAAAGTAAATTAAATTCACTGGAAAAATATATTAACATTTTGAAGTGTTCTGGTTTATTCTTTCCGTCAAAATGTTAATTTCCACAATCTTTATTGAAAAGTTAATATAATAGATAGATGAACGCTAGACCCAGATAGCGTTAGCCTTTTGGAGAGTCTCTTATGTCGATAGTGCTTGATTTTTTTTCTTTGAATTGTCATGAACCAGAATAAACTGCATCTGCTCTGCCATCAGAGGTAACCTACCTAACCTGTAACATGGGCGCTACCTCCATGGGATGGAGATGCAGAGGTGCACACCTCCATATGTGCAGGGGAAAAACTTCAGCATATGTTAAACGCCAACTGTCACACTTGCATGTCTTGTATACGTACAGTGCTACTTCACATGTTTTTCTTCACCTTATGTTTTTATATTCTTGTCTTATGTCTGAGTCTTTCTCTAAGATGAGAAGAGAAAGTAGCTTCCACAAAGCACTACATGATTCAACTCTGGTTTCTGGAAACTTGTTTGCAGTTGTTCTGTCAAGTCTGGTATTGATTGAACTTCCAGGCCTTTGCATGTGTGGTAGTTTTGCTGAAAAGAAATGTTTACTACTTAATAGTCTTATCCACATGTGTTTATTTTTTCACTTTTTAGGTGCACTGAATTTCAATCCTGATGCTGCTGATGCCATTCCAGGAGGACAACCTGCAGATATAAACTGGGCAAATAAAGATAGGAAAGACTCTAACGGTAATCAGAATAGAAGTAAGTTACCATTTCCTAGTCTGCCTTCTGAAAGAGGTACAGATTACGAAAACTCTTCCACAAAGCATCGTGGCTTTTGTAATCCAGAACGTCAGTGTGGGAATTCTGAAGACTTCCACCAGTATTTTGGAAACAGTAAAAGTTTGAAGAATCGCAACTTGCAAAGCCAGAGATGGCACAGATCAAGAAATGATAGCACATGTACTAGAAGTAAGGTAAGGCAAAGTACTGCTGATGCTGCTGCGGGTCCAGGAATTTCAGATGCTGCAATAGTACCTGGGAGAAGAGCACCTCCTAGAGGATGCAATGACTTTTTCTCCTCGGAGAGTGACAGGGATGTACCTAGCGCAGATAGCAGAGGAGCAAAGCCAAAGAAAACACATCTGATGCACGCCTCTGGAAGAGGTTTCCGGGAGAAGGGAAAGCAAGTCCACGATCGAGAAAAGCGAGTGAGCTCTAAGCAGAAAGCAGAGCTGTTTGAAAATGTTCCGTCTTTGGATTTGACTCAGTCTGACTCTTCAGAATCATCTGTTGGAAAGGCATTCTGTGATGCGCCTGTTGCTAGTGGGGATGAGCAGAAAGGCTTCAATTATGTAAACAAAAGATACCCCCGGAAGCCTGTGTGGAATAAACCCCCGGTAGAAAAGGAGTGTCAGAAAAGACATGATTCTCATCGTAGTAAAAATACAAAAGTAGGTAAGAAGTCTTCTCTTGCATATACTCCAAAAGATAAAAATGAGAGGAAGAAGGAATTCTCTGTTCACAAAAATGATGAAAACTTGACCGGTGAAATCAGGCATCAGTTATCTGATTCTGTCAAGTGTAATGGAAGAAAATTCCTGCTAAAGGGAGATCAGGCACCTGCACTTCATTTCAGCTGGACCCAGTACTGGAAAAAGCAAAGTGATGTACCGAAAAACAAAGAAACTCACACAGGTAAGCTTTCCTGGCTGTCCTGTATTAAAAATATGATCTTGAATAATTTAAGCTGCCTTTGCATTTGCCTAGATGAAGAGACTTATTATTTTGGTCAGTTTCAGAGGGTAGAATGAAATGTGACTGTGTGGTTTCCGAGTGGGGGGATGTTCTGTAAGCTTACTAGGGAAGAACAGATTTTGTTTGAAGTTTTTTTGGTTTTAATAGCAAAGTGCAAATGATGGCCTGGTCAGGGACCATGTTAAAACATGTATGTTGCAGGAGTGAGGAGTGAAATTCTGAGCATTTGGAACAATGGGACTTGAAAGGGACAATCCTAAAACTGATGTGTGCAGAATAAGTTTTCTAATGTTTTATGTAGAAGTAGGAAAGTGCCAGATACAGAAACTGTATTCTGCTCCTAACTGGATACTTTTTTTCTCGCTTTTGCAATGGCAGTACCAAAAGGTAGTTAGAAACAGAAAGTCTTTGGGTACTATTTTTGGAAGTTGAGAAAAGAAACACATGCCATTGACAGTGTAAAGCAGACACACAGGTTTTGACTGTCTGAGTGAATTTTGTGCCAACTCATACCGTTAAGGCCTTAAAACGTTAAATGGAAATTATCTGAATCTCTTCAATGCCACAGTACTGGTTTCTGTTTTAAGATGACCTAGGTAGCTTTTTCTACTGTTTTAGACAATGATAAAATGGTCTCATATTATTCCTAGCACCCCGGAGAAGAAGTCCTGTTTTCTTTTGGAGGCCATAAGGAGGGAGATTTTTCTTTTTTCTTTTTTTGGTGTGTGTGTATGTGTCCCTTTCCAGTTGCACAAACACTAAGAATTATATTTAGTTGGTTTTTACAAAGCCTCTCAACCTGATCTCCTGCTGCCCAAAATCACAGAGACAGGTAGATTAATACCTGTAAACTGTGGTATTGAATCTTTTGAAGATTTTTGCTTCTCAGGGTCTCTTCTCTTTCAGAGCTGAGAAGGTAGTAGCATAATTGGGAAGTATAAGATGGCTCCAGTCTGAACCTTTGTTCCATTAGGAGAAGCTCAAGGATCAAGATCCTCCTTGATCCCTTCTAACCTAAATACATTAACTTTCACATTCCTGGGTTCTACTCGGATCATAACATTAAAGGTATCTCAGTCTTTCTCCCAGCATTATTATTAAATTAAAAATGCGCAATAAGCAGGAAGAGAAGTAGTAGTCTTTTACAGGGCACTTAACTTTCCCTTCCAAAATGGCAGTCTTTTTTTGCATGCTTTAGTTGGGAGCTATTTTGGAAACGGTGTCTATCACTATTTTCAGGGGACTGAGTCTGTGCTTTTTAACTATTTATGGGACAGCTATCCTTTTTGAGTATGATACAGCTTTAGTCTCCTGGAGAAAAGAAGTATGTTTTAGGTGGGGATGCTTTCTTTGCAGCAGGTAACATTTATGGCATTCAAGCAGAAATGACTATTAATTCTAAAGCTTGTGGTGCTTGATGAAGGACAGCTGGAAAAGAAGCTTGAAAGTGCTTATATCCTACTCAGGAAGGCAAACAGTGTTAACACTTCTGAGTTTCCAGGCGTCTATGGGCTTGCTATCAGTCATGTGTGGTACAAGCACATTTTGAATTGATAGTAATTTTTTTTTTGTTATTTTAATATTTTTTTGCTTCATTGCGTCCTTCCCTTGTATTGAAACCATCTTAAAATGATACTTTTTTACAGTTTACACTTGTAATTAAGATATTTTAAAATTCTGTGGGATTGAGCAAATAACATTTCTAAGGTGTATTTGTTAGCTTTACCTTGATGGGAGAGTTGATCTGGCAGAACTGAAGTTATGTGGTGCCTTTTTTATGGTTGCACATCTAACTGTGTTTTCAGACTGTTTTTGTCTTTCGTGTGAAGTTCTTGCTTTACTTTCTGGTAATTCCACGCCTAAAGCAGTCAGTTTGAAGGGTTTATTTCCGTAATCCAGGTACTTCACTGTTAATATTTGTTGTGTGGTTTTACAAGAACACTTGAGGATGGGAATTAAATTTAATTTTGGCTGAAACTTAAAGCTTTAAGATTTTTGGTTTAAACTTTATGTGAAGATAAACTTCCCATATAAAGTGATAAGTAAAATCTCAGACTTCTGCTAAGCTTAAAACTTTTCACTAATTTGTAAAATGAAGATGATTGCTGTTCATCAACAGGAATTATTGTTGCCACTTTTATGGCTATCTCATATTCCCTCTTCCTGCTCTGAAACTAAACAAATGCATCCTGGAACCAAAATAAGTTCTCTTACAAAATTCTCTTACAAAAATGAAATCTTGGCATTTCATTTCGATTTTGTTTCTCAGCTAGCTGATGTTTCACGTACAAGTAATATATTTCATTTGCAGGGTCGTTGATTGAGCAGCTGACCACAGAGAAGTATGAATGCATGGTATGCTGTGAGGTGGTCCGAATCGTAGCCCCAGTGTGGAGCTGTCAGAACTGTTACCATGTATTCCACCTCAACTGCATTAAGAAGTGGGCACGATCACCAGCTTCACAAGCTGAAGGTTGGTATTCTCTCTTGCATGTATCTTCTCTCTCACATATTTATAATAGCAAAGTTCATGTGTTTCTTATGTCAGAAGACTAACAAAGGAAGTTTTAAATAATTATTTTTTCAAGGGTTCTTTGGATGCTTTGTGTAATCCTCCCTACTGTTTTGATTCTTTCTAGTAGTCCACCTAAATCTATTTTCCAGGTTTGGATACATAAGTATAAGATCAGTCAATGAAATCAAGTGCATCTTTGGCTGTGGTTTTTGCACACCAAGAAATGTTTCATCTTCCCTCATCTGTGCTTGGCTGAGCAGTCAAACAGAAGCAGCGGTAGTTGTGTGTTTTTACTCAACCGCTTCTTAGTTCTGTTCTCAGATAAAGTGCTCCTGAAATCCGTCACCAATGCCATGCAGTAAAATGAAATTCAGAGAAGACAGGAAGCTTATTCCACTACATTCTGCCTTTTGAATGCTTTGGTGTAGGAGAAGCTGCTACCAGAGTCCCAGCGGGTGACTCCAGTGAGCCAAGGGGTACCCCTTTTGACACCACACACCTCACACCTTCACTCTCTCTCTCAGGTCCGCTTCCTCCTTCACACTCAACTCTAGGTTTCCCGCAGCAGAGTCTCAGGTATGGGATTTACAGCAGCAAGGTCGGATAGCTGGGTGCCTCCAGAGAGGGCTGACGAACAAAGAAATCCTTGGGCAAGGATACCCTTGTTCTACATGTCTGCCCCCCATGCGCTCTTCACACGCTGCTCACATGTCCTTTAGTCCATTTGGTCTGGGGTCTTGTAACACCTTGTTGGATTCTCTTTCCGTGTCCAGGCAGGCAGGCTGTTGACTGCTCTTCCCTTGTTGATTTGCAGTCTCTGCTGATGGTTGTAGTCTCCTTATCTTCTGGTTTATGCTTCTCATGCACCTGCACTCACTGGCAGAGCATGGGGAACGGAAAAGTCCCAGACTTAGGAGAAAACACTACCATCAGTGTGTTACCAACATTTTTGTCATGCTAAAAGACTAAATGCAGCACTGTACCAGCTGCTAGGAAGGTTGCTAAGAAAATTAACTCTGTTGCAGCCTAAAGGCTTCAGCAAATCTAACTACTCATGCAAAGTAAAGCTAGGCAAACAGCATAAATCACACCATACTATAACCCTAAGTAATTTATTCTAATTAAAACTATCTATTTTAGCTAAACAACTAATACCTTTCAACGTAAGTTAAGACTGAATCACAGGCTTTCTGCTATTTTTGGTTGTGTGGTGCAGACATACTCTGAAGGCCGCAATGTTAATCTTGAAGTAAGGTTAACTTTTTCTGTACTCTGCTTGTTTAGCATTTACCATTCTTCGGGTGCCTTTCTGTGTCTCTCTGGGGAGACTGAGGAAATAGTGTGTCAGCTACTTCCATATGTTTGAGAGGAGTTTTTGCAGACTGTCAATCTCTGGCAGAAAGGTTTGGTTGCAAAGTTCTTGGATTTCTGCAGATGTATAGACAGACTTCTGGGTAGGGCTGGTCATGCTTTATACTGACAGTTGAAAGGAAGTTACAAAGATCAGCACAAGATTTGAAACTTAAAGGCGTTGGAATATTTGAGAAGGGAACAGATTTTTGGTTAAGACTGAGATCCTAAGCCAAAGTGAGAGTGATTGCTGAGAACATTTATCTCCTAGCTGTTTTTATGTCACCGCCTTTGGAGCTGATTTATCTCCTTGAAACAGTTTATTGCTTGATGAAAAGAATATCTGCTTGTATAAGGGAGGTTTTGCTTATCTGTCAACACAGGGACCTTCATACTTGATAACTGAGCATTTCAAATAGCCGTATCTTTTGGCCATTTGCTTTTCTGGTAAGAATTTGTGGACTAAATATCTTACTGTATCTCACATATAATATAATAGTTAAGTATACTGTACAAAGTAATCCCTTCGGGTTTAGTATGCTAGCCCCATAAGGTGCTGACAGCTTCATCAGCAGATATCCCTTCCAGTCCCCGGCTGCCAGTTTTTACCTGTAGCTTTTAACACTTCTCTCCAAGATGCTTCTTCCTGGGATGCTTCAGCTTGGTCAGGCAATGCAGGTTGGTTCTTGAGCATGAATAACAGAGTATATTCATTGTGCCACCGTCCTACAGCTGCTCGGCTCATAATTGTACAGCTCTCTTTAGCACTCACTGTGGCACAGTGATGTGAGTCAGGATAGCGAGGTGCATGAATAGGCAGCAAGTATTGAAAGGAATAGACATGCTTTAGATCTTCATTTCAAGAGTATCAAGGCAGTCTATAATCTGGATGGTTTCCAGTTTGTGAAAATCATTACCATTGTGCGTTATAATGGTTAATGTGAGAAGTCTCCAATCCAATTGATAACGAACGTAGATGGGCCTGTCATTGTCTTGTCACACATAGAGTTTCCTGTGTGCGGTCCCTCCTGTTCAGAATGTGGAAATATCCTAAGTCTTGGTGGGATTTCTGAATCACAGAGAACAGATCTTAAATCACAACTTTATTAATTTACCAGCACTGAATTGATTGGTTAAGAGAGACAGAGTTAATCAGTTTATGTATTTTTATATCTATCTATTAAAAATAAAAAAAATCTCTACTCCCTGCCCTGCTTTGTGTTCAGTCGTGCTCTCACACTGGTGTTTTTCATAGCCGGATAAGTACTGAATTTGGGAAACATCTTCATAAATCTTGTTTTCCTTACACTGAAGTTCTTCCTTTACTGCTAACCAACACCCTCCTGAAGCACAGGAGCAAGAAGACTGCTATCTAATAAAATACCAACTTGAAGAACAGAGTCACAGTCAATAGCTACGTATTGTCACCTTTTAATTAATTTAAGTAGATTATTCTGGTTTATGTAGCACTAATTTATACTGGACATGAAGCAATACTAAATTGGTCTTCTACAAGACATGCAAACTCATAATGCGAAAGGGTAACAAAAAGGAAAATACGGATGACGCTTAAGACTGTAGGTAATTATATTTTCCCCATACATTTAATACTTTCTTTTCTCACATTTTTAGATATGGTGAAGACTGTCTATATTGTGGTAGAATGTTTTATAGCAGGGTACATGATAATAGAAAAAAATGCAATTTTAATATTTGTTCTTGGCTCTAAAGTTGGAACCTGGTCACATGAAGTACCACTGCTGTGTTTGTCTCGATAGGGATAAAATGCATTTTTATTAAACTGCTTTCTCACTTCTTCTGAGTAAATGGAAAACCTTAGTTTGGTTGGTGGTAAGAACCTAGGTGAGAGCACTTATTCTAGGTTTGAAAATTAGCTCCTTTATTTATCTTTATTTTTTTTGTCCTACAGATGGTAATAGTGGTTGGAGATGTCCAGCTTGTCAGAATGCTTCTACACAAGTTCCTAAAACTTACACTTGTTTCTGTGGTGAGTTTCTTGCTTGGTTTTGCAAAGAAAACCAATTTTGTCATTTTAATTATTTTTTTTTTTAATTTGAATTCCAATATTGGTGCTTGTTTGCCTACATCCTTGAGATTTAACCTTGTTTAAAACTTTATTGACACCGGAAAGTGGCTGCGCAGAGAATCACACATCTGCTGCTTAAAACATTTTAAATATTAAAACATAAGTGATAAATATTTTCGTATCTCTACGTAAAAATAGTGGTTTCTCTAAAATAATGATAAAATTGGGCTACTGTCCTCTGGGCTTTCCTTCTGTAGAAGGACTGGAATAACCTGCCTGTGCTATGTCTTCCTTTGTATTATTTTGCTGTATCTTGCCACACAATTCAAGCATACAACGCTCTAAACCTTTACATTGATTTAGCGATTTTTTTCATTTATGTTGACTGGGGACACATACAATTTAAATAGGAAATAATATTCAGGCTTTTTAGACATTTATATAGATACATATTTAATAAATGAAGTAAATGAAGTGAGTATAACGTTTGCAAAGCTGTAAGCATATGACAAAAAGGGAAAAATGAATTATGTTACTGTCATGGTTTAACAGAAGCCGGCAGCCAGAACACGCAGCCTCTTGCTCATCTCCCCCAGTTGGGGTGGGGGAGAGAATTGGAAGAGTAAAAGTGAGAAGAAACTCATGTATTGAGATGAAGACGGTTTAACATGAGCAAAAGCTGGGCATGCGAGCAAAGTGGAGTAAGAAATTCACTCCCTGCTTCCCATCGGCAGGCAGGTGTTCCGCCACCTCCAAGAAAGCAGGGTTCCATCATGCGTAACAGTTATTTAGAGAAGAGAAACGCCATCCCTCCAAACACCCCCCTCTTCCTCCTTGTTCCCCCGGCTCTATATACTGAGCAGGATGCCACATGGTATGGAATTGCCCTTTGGTCAGCTTGGGCCAGCTACCCCAGCTGTGTCTCCTCCCAACTTCTTGTGCCCTCCCAGCCTGCTCACTAGTGAGGTGGTGTGAGGAGCAGAAAAGGCCTTGATTGCTTAGCAACAACTAAAACCACACTATTCTCATCCCAAATGCAAACCATAACTTTTTTGCTAGCAGCTGGTTTAGTGCTAACTCTATCCCAACTGGAACCATGACAGTTGCATGCATGCAAATAAATTTTGTTTGGGATTTACACTTTCAAAATTTGTTTTGATTTCAGAAAGCTTTCCCTTCCTTAAGTCAGAGTCACTGGAAAGTTTCACCTTGCTTTCTACAAAACAGAATATTCTGGAATTGAGACAGTGAACTTGCTCTAAAGAAACTAGACTTACGCTGTTATAGATACTTTTATGGAAAGTTCTCAGTATCTAGATGTTTCAGTGAGTCAGTTAAGAACAGTGCGATAGGTAAAAGAGTTTTTGTATGACAATATGTAAAATCTTATAAGGATAATAATTCCATTAGAATGGAAGTTTTGATTCAAAATGAAAATTACACTTTGAAGACAGGCTGTCTGTCTGCCAAATAGGAAAGAAATTCTGCCCAGGCTTAAAGACTGTTTCATAGTTTGCGGAGATCTACAGTAGGAACCTCAAGTGGTCCCCGGTGTTAACATTAGCAGAGCACCATTTTGGAACATATGACTTTAATCTTCTATAGATAATTTTACATCAATGATATGGCATTTGGACATCACCAGTTGCTTATGCAAAGCTGTCTTCTATTTGGTGCAAAATACTGTGTGTTGAGTGTGGTTGTGTGGGTTTTTTCACCATTCTGTGACAAAAATTCTATTTTATTTTTCTTTGGAATCTTCTCATTTTCAGCATTTTCCTGGGTATTCAACTAGTTTAATTGAAAGTTGGGTGAATAAATGACATTTGTATTTTCCTAACTTGTAGAATATACAAAGTTGTACTAAAAGAGTTGAAATTATATAACTATGCCACCAAAAATATGTTTTCTCAGTGTTTTAATTGTTGCAATTCAAATTTGTAACACTACCTCAGTTGTCTCCTGCAGAGAGCTGGATTAGTTTTGCATGTATTAACCATGGCAATTAACTTTAGCCCTGATGAT
The DNA here is from genome assembly GCA_013399435.1 of Arenaria interpres. Taxonomy (NCBI): domain Eukaryota; kingdom Metazoa; phylum Chordata; class Aves; order Charadriiformes; family Scolopacidae; genus Arenaria; species Arenaria interpres. Next base: position 19,840 of record VXAK01001479.1, on the reverse strand, counting down.
CATCTTATGCAATTAGAGCTATGAGGTTTTCTAACAGTATGTCAGATTAATTAAAATATGGTTTCTTATTCTTCTATTAATGAAAATAGTGCTTATCTCAAGTACAGAATACTTGAAACTAGCATTTATCACTTCTTTTTCAAGACTTCCTGCTGCATTCATCAAAATGTCAACTTTTAATGTTTAGATTTGTGTAGAGTCTGCTTCTTTTTACAGAAGTCACTTTTAAAATTTGCCCATTCATTTCATTCTGCCCCTGTTCCCCATCACCTTACCAGCTAGATCTTATTTTCTGGGAATGGTATCTTTTTTGGTTTTGGTCCTTTTTTTTTCTTCTATGTTGAGGCAGTGGGAGGTTTCACGCTTTAATTTTCTTAACTACTATGCAGCCTCACCAACTAAAGGGAGCTTTTAATTTTCTTGTATTTTCTCAGTTTAGTTTAATGTAAAATACCAGCTACCTAAGTACCTGCTAAGAGCATAGAAGGAAAGAATCTTCTGGAGCTTGATATTCCAGTGGCACTTACTTTTAAAGAAGTTGAGTATGTATCGGCACTGAAAGCTGAGAAAAATCTAAACATTTTATATTGCTTTGTTTTTCAAAGAAGACTACCACCAGTATTGAAAATACAGCTTTTTCTTTCTGGTGGGATGTTTTTCCCAGATTTGGTATTGTATTCAAGACAATAAATGTGTTTTTGTCTTTGACACGGTTTAGGTAAGGTGCACAATCCTGAATGGAATAGAAATGAAATCCCACATAGCTGTGGGGAACTCTGTGGAAAGAAGAGACAGTGTTTAGACTGTCCACATCTTTGTAACATGTAAGTAAAAGTTTATCATATGAATATTGAAATGATTTAGAGAAAATTTCTGAAGATGTGTTTGGGTGTTTTTTGACTAGAGGATATGCTTAGAAGTTTTATTTGGTTTATAGCTCAACTGAAAGCTGGAAGAAATAGAGTCTCTGTTTGTATGTCTAAAGGGAGTTCGTGAGAGAATGAACAGTTCAGCAGCAATAGTTGTAGCAATGTTTCCATCAACTGAACCAGCTGCCTGACTTGTTTTCAAGAATTTTCACTGAAGAAATAATAGTGACTAGAAGTAATTTTAAACGTGTATCCAGTGGTCTACCAGATTTGTTAGGTGCTGGTTTTCCTGTAATACTGTTTGTGTATCTTAGGCTAAGCTCAGTGGTACTTGGCACCGCTTACTTCTATCTTTGTTTCTTTCTCTTTTCATTGGCTTGTAAACTGTTGAGGATAAGCAGACATTATATGGACTTATCTATTTGTTGAGACCACCAGATGGTTCAATGAGAATCCCTTATGGAGATCTGAATCAGTATAAGTAACTCTGGATTGTTTTTGCTAACGTCTATTAGTGTAATTCAATGAAGAGAGGCAAAGAAGAACAATGCTATTTGCAGTTTTGGATGTTTTCCTTCAGATCTTTTTTAGCAGTGTGGTGGTAGTATATTGATAAGGTTAACAGCATTAGGCGAGCTTTTCCAATGTATAAATATGCTTAGTAGTCAGAAAAATAGATTATATGTTGTTCCTGGTGTATCTAGCTTCGTTTTCCATGTATGAAAGTTGGTCCATAATGCCTGTTCATATTTCTGTTTTGAGAAAATTTTAGTAGTCAGAAGTGGTTGTTTCTGCTTTTGGAACGGAATCAAAAACTTCTGTCATTCCATCAAATAGATTGTCATTTTGCACTTCTTCCAAGGTTTACTAAAACTCAGAACTTTACTCCAGCCTTTTTATTTACTGTGTTCTGTTTCAAACCTTTTTCAAGATCTTATTGAATGAAAGAGTATTTCTTTACTCTTTAATACTTCTTCCCCACATGTGAAAATACTAAATTTCTTTTCAGACTGTCTTTTCAGTGTTATAGCTGTTTATGTAATTCATCATCATACTGAATCCCGTTTGCTGTGGTTTGCAAGGTAAAACTGAAACATGGATCAGCTTTCAGCGACATTTGATGTAGCTGATACCCTGACTCAGAAGAACACTGATTCTCTTGGAGGCCAGCCGCTGGCCTGCCATCTCAGGAAAGGCATGTGTCAGTGGAGGACTTTTTTGCCCAGTCAGAAATAAGTAGATTCCTTAACTACTTTGTGAACACCCTGACTGCAGTTTGCTACCTGATGAACTTTCCTGTAGTGCTGGGAAGAAACAGATGTTCTTTTCCTCTTAATTCCTGTTCCAGTCTACAGCAGAGGCCCAGACTCTGGCATTCTCTTCTGGGAAGTTTTCTGAACAGTGGTGGCAATATTATGCCTATTGCAAGATACAAATTTGTAATCCCTGTAGTCCCACCAGTTTAAGTTGTAGCAGATTTAAAAGCATTATCATTCAGCTGGTTCCACATGAGTAAAACCACACTGAGATCAAGTCCTGGAGGTAAGGAAACAGCGAGAGTGCAGATTGAGATAATGGGTGTTTTTGGCACTTTCTGACTTGTTTCATGGTTTTTGCTTGAGTTTAGATGATCTCAGAACACTTTCTTTCAAGCACTTGTTTCTTTAAACTGTGGATCTGCTGTGTGCCTTTTTCCCCTGCTCTCACAGGTTGCCATAAGGTGATAAGGTTTGAACCAGAAATCCCATTCTGCTGACTGAGATCCTAAAAGCTTTTTTGTTTTTCCTCTCTCTCCCTTTCTCTCTCTCTCCCTTTCTCTCTCTCTCCCTTTCTNCAGACAAGCCACTGCAGCTCAGATTAACAATAGAATAAAGCCATGTGTTAGGCTAGATGGTTCCTTTCTCTGATGCTTTCCTCTCAAGAGTGCTTTGTACCAGGAAAAAGCCTGCCCCAAATCTTAAGAATCTTCTTCCTTTCTCTCTCTCCCTTTCTCTCTCTCTCCCGGGTCAAACATTCCATGTCATTGTCAAGACCTTCTACCTCACATAATGATGGGACAGTGAATTCTCTGGGGTAAACTATTTGTGTTCTTCTCAGGTGTCTGTGACTTTAGCTAATAATAGGTACGTGTCCATTGTTATGGGCAGTGGACTGAGTCTCGTGTAGTGTCTGAGCCTTGGCGTAGCGTTCTTGATGTTGCCTGTTCTCCAGTATTTAATCCCATCTATTCTGGGAAACCCTTTGTGGTTGAAGTATGTAGGACTCTCATTTGAAGTCCAGCTCCATCCTTTGTCTTCCAGTTGATCAAACCTCTGTGTCTGCTGTCTGTGTGCCTCTGACAGAGCTAATCTGGATGAATCATGTTATGAACCCTCTTCATTGGTAGGACTTGAATCTGAGTGCTGGGGAACCTGCTTCTTGAGTTATGGGATTCTTACTTAGCCACAAAGAAAGATAAGAAACTATTGCATCAACGGAATATGGGAGATTCAGATGCTTGTAGCTGTGTCCTGCTCTTTATATCACATTTATGCAGTGCCTAGCAACAGAATATGAATTGCAGTGTTGTCTGAGTTTTCAGAAACCCCACACCATGCATCTACACAGCAGCTGTCTGATGTGACGCTACCAGGATCAAACAAGCATCATCCCCTTTTCTCCTCATATGTGAGATCAGAGGAACGTTGTTGTCATTGCTTTGCATTAGGATGCTTGTATTTGCTCCCTCTTACCTTGTGGATGAACTGTGCAGGGTACAGCAGATGTTGTTCAGTGGTTGAACTTCAGTGGTTGTTGGTGGTGGTCTGAACTTCAGCCTCCCTCCTGCTGTCTGCCTTCTTTATGCATTGTGTTGTGCTATATGTTAGGCTTTTGTGAATGATTGTCCACCGTGGAGTGAGCAGCTCTGAGAGCTATGTCAGATGTCAATCTTTTGGTGGTGCCAGTTGTGCTGCTTGGGTGGATATGTTATTTTTGATGTAAGTTACTTGAGAGTCTGTTTTCCCTTTAAAACTTGAGTGAGCATCAGACTCTCATGGCTGAGGAGAAAAATTGTGGGAAAAGATTTGAATGCTTTTACTGTAATGCTTTGTAAAGTGATTACTTTTATCAAGAAAACATTGAAAATATGGAGATTTTCTCCCACGCTGTTTTCCCTGAGTAGGAAATGAGACCTTCAATTAAATCAGAAGGTGGCAAATTCAGAATGCATCAAATGTGTTCTGCTAGGCAGGGCATCTCCTTTCAAGAAATTGATGCAAATCATTAATAAGATTCAAAAGAGAACCCATCCTGATACAGGTAATAAGAATGTCTAGAGCTCTCAGCATTGCATAGATGCTTTTGGACAGGATATTAAAGCTCATACCCTGGTTAAGAGAGATCAGGATGACAGCCAGGTTCAGGCAAGGAGTGTTCTGTATGGGGGGGGTCTAATTGGGCATAGTTTTCTACTTTTCAGTCTTAGACTGTCATTTTTGAGGCCGTTGTCTCTAAGCACTGTCTAAAATGATGTACTTAAGTGTATGCGTCCTGCATATTTTCAGTTTGAATCAGAGCTATGTTTCCTTACGTTTTGTGTCCTGGTGGTTGTGGCTTTCAAATTATTTGGTATCTCTTTTACACTTGTAAGGAATGTCTGAAATTGGTGTTGAGATTTAGAAAAGGAGGTTACAGAGATACAGCAATTCTTCAGCCTGCTGTTGCCTGTAACAGGCTGTTGTGGTTTGGGTTGAACTGGCCGCTGAAACAATAGATGCTCTCCCCGACCTCTCTCTCCAAGGAGGGGAGGGAGAGAGAGAAAGAGGCTTAAGAGTTTAAGAAAAAAACCCTAAACTACTATACTGAAAATATTCCTGAAATAATAATATTCAAATATATATATACAATATATACAAAACTGTATCAAGCTCCCAGGATGACTGTTGTGTCACCGACAGGCACTGGGGAAGTCCCAGCCTGGACTCAGCGACAGATGGGAGCCAGTTTCCAGAACTGGATATAGGAATGCATGGATCAAGATCAGAGTCCTCCTTGGACACCGGTCACTGAAGAAAGAGAGTTGCCCCTTTGATCCCTCAGGTTTTATACTGATGCAGATGGGATGGAATACTCTGTTGGTCAGGTTTGGGTCACCTCTCCTGTCCCCTCCTCCCCACAGGTGCAACCTCTCGACACTTTTCTGCTTCTGACCCTCCATCAGGGCAGATAACAAAGTTAGCTGACCTTGGTTGTTACAGCAATAAGTACAAGCAAGAGTCTTTCTGCATGCCATTCCTTGGTGTAAATTACAAGTAATCAAGTCTTAGCATTCTGAGAATGAACGGTGTCTGGACGATACGCTGTTAATTTCAGAGAGTTCAGTTAGATAGAAGAGGCTTAGTTAAAAAGTAAAATTTCCAAACAGAAAATTGGTTCTGTTTTACCTCAACCCAGGACACCAGCTTACACGTATGTGTTGGTCCCTTTTATACCACCAAAACAAATGATTTTCTACTGAAGTGGTATTTGGTTATTCACTTATATTTTGGATTTTGGGGGGTTGCACTTTTTTAAAATAGAATTATAGAATGGTTAGAGTTGGAAGCGACCTTAAAGATCACCTTGTTCCAACCCCCCTGCCCTGGGCAGGGACACCTCCCACCAGACCAGGTTGCTCCAAGCCCCATCCAGCCTGGCCTTGAACCCACGAGGGATGGGGCAGCCACAGCTTCTCTGGGCAACCTGGGCCAGGCTCTCACCACCCTCACAGCAAAGGATTTCTTGCTAATATCTAATCTAAATCTACCTGTTTTCAGTTTAAAATTGTTGCCCCTTGTTCTATTGCTGCACTGTCTTGTAAGGAGTCCTTCCCCATCTCTCCTGTAGCCCCTTCAGATATTGGAAGGCTGCTACAAGGTCTCCCTGGAGCCTTCTCTTCTCCAGGCTGAACAACCCCAATTCTCTCAGCCTGACTTCATAGGAGAGGTGCTTCCAACCTTGTGTATGGATTATTTTTTTTAATGGTTGGCCAATTCCCAACTGTATTTCCTCAACCTGACTTCTCTTTTAATGTAGACATCATTGTGTTAATCTCCTTTCCATGGAGTAGAGTTTAGTTGGATGCTCGTGTTAAGTGAGGCACTAGCTAGCCCATTTTGGTGAAAATGAGTGGGGCTAATTTACACTGCTTTAAGAATAAATCTTTAATATTTACTCAGATTTTCTGAAATGGATTAGTAACCATTTATATAAACAACTCTCTCTGGAGAGCTGAAGAACACGCAAGCAGCTGTTTGAAGAGGGAGCGCTTTTCAAAGTTATGACCTAGATCATAGTGTTTTGAGTTTATATCTACTTTTAATGTGGTTCTTAAGTCTAGAAGCTGGCATTTAGCCTTTAGAATCCTACACGTGTCTGTAAGAATTGAAGTCAAGACAGTGAAATATATAGTGCTGTCCTTTTACAAGAGGTTTTCTGTTGCAGAATGTAAAGTTAATTTTCATTGTCTGAAGTTCCACAATACAGTTTTGCAGTTTTAATTAATGTTTTTTCTTTCATCCTGTTTCCCTCTGTATTGTGTCTTCCTTGCCCCAGCCAGTTTTGCTCTTTTCTCCCTTTCCTTGTGCTTGCTTTGGTGCTTATTTAACTCTTCATTACGCCGTAAAACTGACCTATCAAAGAGGGAGGGTTGTGGTTTCCTGGGTGGTTTGTTTTGGTTTTGGTGATGGTTTTTTTGTGTTATATTGGTTTATTGTGGAATGGCTTGGCTTTACTGTTAGAGGTGGCATAAGTTGGGTGATAGATTAGGCTTTGTTGTTGGCTGGAAGGAGCGTTAGAGGAAGAAGGGAGCCAGACCACTGTTGACAAAGTGCTGACACGACTCAATTATATTGCATATAACTATAGTAACTGGTGTACTAATTAGTGTTTGCATAGTGATGGTACTTGGGGTAGTAAGTAATTACCATGTAATTGGGTAGTTTGTGTTTATGGGGATTTTTTGTGTTTTGTTCTGTTTTTTTCTTTCTTTTGGCTAGGACATCTGGGCTGATCAGTCCTGATTGATAATAATTGTTCCACTTAAGAGTTGCTGCATTTGCAAAGGAAGGTAACTGGGAGCCAGCTAAGGAAGGGTGCAGACAAGTTAATTAAGTATAATTTCACAAACATGGGCTTGTCTGTGTCCAACAGAGGTCTTATATACAGTTAGGGACCATCTAGAGTTTCTTGAAGTAGGAGGGGAGATCTGCTAATAGAGTACAGGACTGACGATGATGAAGTTCACAGGAAATTGCACTTGATGGTAAGAAACAAAACTGAGGCATACTCACTGCTTCTCCATGTGTTACCTTACAAGAAGAGGAGCAATAACTCTTACTGGTGGTGTTAAGAAATGCTGAGTTCAAAGATAAAGCCACGAACTCAAAAGAAGAAATTCACAGAGAAGTATTTTTTGTCTCTAATCTATTTAAGATCACTGAAGAAATAAACATATTTGGACACATGGTGTTTGTTTGGAGTGTTATCAGTGATGAACACACTTGAGCTGATGCACGTCTGCTGGTGAAATGCAAAATATGAAATGTGTTAGTAGCACCGTTACTGTTGATTTGACAGAGCAGCAATGCTGAAGTTTTCCTTCAACATCAGTGGTGTTTGAGACTGATGCCACTGTAATAATCTAATAGAATCCTACACACGTCCGTAAGAATTGAAGTTTTCTTAGGTTAATAAGGCTTTCATACCCTGCAGGAGTGCAGGTGGCTTGTGTAATCTTCTGATAATGCATTGTGGATTGAGTCGTGGTGGATAGTTTCTGTGGGAGTGTAGTAAAGCTAAAGTTAACTTTACAATTTTGTTTGCTTTTTTGACTTATTTTTAAGCCTGTGCCATCCAGGACCTTGCCCTTCATGCCCAGCCTTTGTGACAAAAACGTGTGAATGTGGACAAACTAGGTGAGACTGCTTCTTTCATACAAACAAAAATTTATATAAGAATAGTTTATTGAAAGTTTATATAGTAATTTTTTTTCTTACAGCTTATTAAAAGTTTACAGACAAACGTTTATTCTGAGCTGTATCTTTTATGTGTGTGCTAAAATAATTTGGAGAATTTTGTTTTAAAAATATGCTGTTACTTTCTAATCTTCTAAGAAAAAAATAATTAAAAAGAGTTATCTATGTTAAAATGAATTTATGATGCATGTAGCTGAATTGTCCAAGCAGTCTATGAGTTGACTTGATTTTGCAATCCTATGCTAGTATTTATTAATTTTATTTTGTAGAAGAAACAGAGAAAGAAGTTGAAAAAGGTTCACACCTTTTCTGTCAGAATGAGATGGAATGTTGAAATTCCAGAAATTATTTTTTCAAAAATAATGTGTACATTTCTGGAAGCTGTATACCACAAGCACAAGAGAAGTCTGTAGTATTTTCCAGACTTGAAGGCAATCTCTTCCTTATGTGTTTGATGAATTTAGTGTCAGTGCCAACAGCAAGGTTGTACTGCCCATACTATCTGTCATCTCTCATATTAAGTTGTTCTGAGTCTTTAGAGTCCCTGTTCTAGCTACCTAGAACTAATTCTGTGTAATTAAATGTTTGCCTGCGCTTGTTTCCAGAACCCAGGCTAACAAAACCTGATTTTTTTATTGGTATTCTTGCTCAAAAAAAATGGTTTCAGCCTTTTACAATGATTTCTGAAAGTTTGAATGTAATATATTAAGCGATCTTAATTTTTTAATGGAAAGTACAACTATTTCTGTGGCAGTATTTGTAGCTGAAAGTACTTTGCCTTCAGTAGAAAAATGGATTGGTTGTAGATTACTGAATTTTCTTTTCCACAGTAAGATAACCTCCTTTTCCTTATTCTAGCTATTCCTTGCATTTAAAAGTTTAATAGATGCAACCAACTTTGATTATTTTTTTCCCAGGTGCCAGCTACTTTCCCCCGATTGCTGATTCTTGTAATACTGCATGTAATGCTTAAAATTTGCTTCTAAATAGCATTTTTTTGTATGTACTGTAAGAGTATCCAAGATGTATGGTACCTCTGACCTTAAGATGTTTTAAAGTTACTATTTCAAATACACATTTTACAGCAATTGTATGAGGCCAGCCAGAATGGAAAAAGAGGAGAACTTATTGTTTTGTCCCATTCTTTAACAATTTAATTCAAAAACCTATCTTTTTTCATAGACTACAACAAACTCACTATTAAGGCCCACATCCCTATCTTCATTGTGCTCAGTGGACTTGAGATCATTTAAATCTTCAGAAATGTATCTGTAGTAGAACTTCCTGCTCTTCTGGCACGATGCATAACCATACATTAGGTTCAAGTTATAGCATCACTTTTTTTTCCATTTTGCTGAGAGAAAATTCTGTAGACTCGCTACTGTGATGTGTCCTACATTAGGGAGGTGGGAGAGGGGCAGCAGGGGGAAAAATAGGGTGGTTATTTCCTAAAGACTCTTTCATTAATAATTATGCTCCCTTTCAGAGGCTTTAGCATTTTACTGAAAAAGTATATTTTCCTTTTTAATAAATGCTCTGTAGATACTAAGGTAGCTGACAGACTTTGGTGTCATTTCTCTACAGTCATTCAGTTCGCTGTGGCCAATCAACAAAAATTCACTGTTCTAATGTGTGTGGAAATACTTTAAACTGTGGTAAGCACAGCTGTACTCAAGTGTGCCATGCAGGAAAATGTTCACCTTGCCAATTAACAGTCCAGCAGGGTAAGTACCCGAATGCCTTATATATATCCACTCTATACTGCGAAAACAAGAGGGTGAAAAAAACCCATACGAAGAGGCAAGTGCTTTACTTTTACTTAAGAAAACCAAAATCTATTGCTAGAGTATTTTAAAAATGGAAAACGTGTCAGGATCACTATATATTTTAAGTAAGAATATAAACATAACTAGAAAGAATCTTGCCAAGATGATTAGGCCGTTGGAGCATGTGCCCCCTCAGGGCAGGCTGGTGGTACTGGGTGTCGTTAGCTTGAGAAGTCTGAGTAGTAGCTTTTCAATAGCTAACAGGAGGTAATCAAGAAGACAGGTAGGCTGTCTGTGGAGGGAGGATGAAAGACCATAAGCCCAAGTTGAAATGTTATAAGTAACTCTAAGGAAAAACTCTTTTCTCAGAAATGTGGAGGTTTTCAAGACCCAGCTGAGCAAAACACTGAGTAACGTGGTCTGATCTCATGGCCGTGCTTTGAGTAAGGGCTTAGACTAGCTGATGCACTAGGACCCTTCTGACCTCAATTGTCCTATGATCCTTCTTAATCTTTTACTGTAAATCTGAGACTTGATTAAACAGAATGGGGAAGAAGAACAGAAAGAGGTATAGAAAAGCACATTTCAAGAAGCTACTCAGTTTCTGTTAAAATTTCCTAAACTTTGTCTTGAATGGAAATTAAATTGTCCAAGTATGTGTGCCAGTATACAAATACATCTTTGTTGAACAGTTTCTGTAGAAATTTTCTCAAATTTTAAGGTAATAATTAACTTGTTATGGATACTTCTTTAATAAGTAACCTTTTTGTTCAGCTGGTACTTCCTCTTTAGTTTTTATCTTCTTATCGGAATAAATAAAACAGGAATTCCAGTTCCTGTAGGACTGGGAAACTTATGTTGCTGACGTAAATCTAAAGAAGAGCAACTTCATTATCTTTTGAAAACTGACCGTAACAATTTTTCCACATTTTGCCTTTTTATATTTGCTTTGTTGCTAAAAGTGTTTTGTCACTGATATTCTCTTGTGGTGTTTTCTGTGGAATATTGCTTTCTTTCAGTGTGTTACTGTGGAAGCAACTTTAAAGAAGTATTGTGTGGGACAAAGGAAGAATTCTCTGATGGATTCGGGAGCTTCTCATGTCAAAATATATGTGGCAAGTAAGGTCACTATAATTTGGGCTTTGAAAAGAACAAAGTCATTTTATTCATACTCAGTGATCATGATACTCTTAGATAATTCCCCTTTTTATTTTTTTTCCTTTGCTTTGTGGTTTTGTTTTTGTGGTTTTGTTTTTTTCCAGAAAATTAAATTGTGGGAGGCACAACTGTACGCAAGTATGCCATCCTCAGCCTTGCCCGCTCTGTCCGCGACTTCCACAAGTAGTGTATCGCTGCCCCTGTGGTCAGACTCCTCTCAGCAAGTTACTGGAACTAGGTTGTGTTGAACGTAAAATATGCACAGATCCTATCCCGTCGTGTGGAAAAACATGTGGCAAACCTCTTTCTTGTGGTAGCTATGGTAATGAGAACTTTCTGCATCAGACTATTCAAATTTATCTCATTGTTTTGAACCAAAACCAAGGTGGTCCTTAAGCATTTTATGTCAAGAAATAAATATTTGATGAGTGATTAGGGGTTTTTACTGAACTGAGTGTAAAACCCAGCAGAACCTGCAGTCTGGCTATTCATAGCTACCTTAAAACAGATTTATCTGGAAACCACTAACACTAGCTAGCCTGTTAAATTTTGTTTATATGCACCTTTCCTATATTGGTAGAGGAATAGAACTGTACAAATTTCCAGGGAGTAGTATGTACTGATGTCTTGCTTTTAAAAGCCAACCTAGACCTTTGACTTTGATGTGGAGACTGGTAGAGACAAATGACTGTTCAGATGGCTCCAGTAAATACTCATTTCCTGCTGCTGTAAGGGGGTAATGAAGTAAAAAGTAGCATTGGAAAGTTGGGGAAGTTACGTGCGGAAGCAATCTGACGTGTTAATGAGTGCATTAGGTAACTCAAGTGTATTTAACTGTGAGATGGCGCGAAGCTCCAGTTTTACAGACTATGTGTTTAGTCGTGATTTGTTAGACTTTAGAGAGGAGAGAGACCAATGCTGTCAAGATGAGGGCTTCTTATTAAGGACTAACCGTTTTGTCAGGCCAAGGACAAGAAGTAGAAAGGGACTGAGTAATTTAGCTTTTAGATGAATTTCATTTAACATAGTAAGTGAAATGGGAAGGTATGCCTAGTAAGTCATTCTTTTTGGGCTGAAAAGGAAGAAAAAATTACTTAAAATTCCTGGAACTTGGGTAAGATAATATCACACAATCTTTTTTTATTTTTTCTTTTCATACCTTAATGTAAAAAGCGTTTAAAATGTATGCATTTTCAATGTTAATTGTATACCCGAAACTCTGTATGTTCAGGATAAAAAAGTTGAAAATAATGGCAAATTTTTGTGCACGCTTAACTCAAAATAGGTGTTCGGGGTTTTTTGAAACCCAGGTGCATATAAGTTTATTATCTTCTGACCAGGGATGCTCCTAATAAATATGCAGTTCCAGGTCTTGGATTTTTTTTTTATTAATTGTTAATCTTTATATCTTCATTTTTCTAGAGTTCATTCATACATGTGAAAGCCTTTGCCATGAAGGAGACTGTAAACCGTGTTCTCACACATCAAATATTTATTGTAGGTGTGGCTTTAAAAAAAAGGTGAGTGTATAAAGCTTGGCCATGGAAACAGGCAATCTGTGTTGGTTTTTAAAGCTGTGGAGAAGAAGGAGTTGAAGTAGTTGAGGAAAAGAAAGCTAAGAAGTCTAAGAGGTGTTGTGCTCCTTAGTTGCAAGAACCTCCATTGTATACTAACTGATAAGTGTGAACTAGATTGTACTGTGAAGTGCTAACATAGGCTACTGACTGTGAAGGCAATTTTTTGAAGTATTTTTGCAGTTTACTCAGAATTGTTGATTTAAGCTGGATGCAAAGTCCTATATTATTGTGCAGTATTTATATAGCACAAAGAATGGTAGTTTTACCAAGAGTAATGTAAACTGAGAGCAGAAAGGTAGCCTCACATAAAAAGCTAACAAAAACTTTGTAGTAATAGCTAGTAGATTTGTTATAGAATTTTTGGAGAGAATAAGAAGTTTTTACTGGTCTCCATTCTTTGTACATTTATATAGTGACCCATTAGATTCTCAGCAGTCAATATATAATAATTAGTATATTTTTAAACTATGCCACTTTCTGTAATCATAGCTTTGAAATTTTTGGATCACAGGATCCTTAATGACTTTTCTGACCTCTTATATATCATCGATAAGCAGGGATGGCTTCTTGAATGTGTAAGACTTTGCTTGAGGTTGGAACAGTTCTCTCCTGCAAGTTTGCTGAAAGTAGTTATGGAGTAGAAGGCTTCAGATTATCTTTCGTTTTGAGGCTTGAAGCAAAGTAGTGAGGTTTGGATTTTAGTTTATGCAGCTTCTCAGACTCCAGGAAGCTGCTTGTTAGAAAAGTGTGAGTGAACTACAGTGATAATTTATATCAGTCGTGAAAATGCGATGCTCAGAAATGACAAATCAGAATGTGAAATTGTGATGAAGTTCAGATCTAGTCAATCAACAATGTTCTTTTCATCCATCACCTTTTATTTGCACGTTGAGGTCTTTAATCTAGATAAAACTTCTTTGATCGTGAGGTTTGACTTCTATTTATTTATTTTATTTTTTAATCAAGTCAGACTTGCATTTTTGAAATAGTTGGTCCACGCACAAATTTCTGCACTCTGTCAGTATTCTCTGGGTTTCTTCCATGCAAGTTTCTGGTTTCTTAGGACAAACCTGTTTCTGTCACCTTATGGTGTTTCCTGCTCAATTAAGTGGGGAATACAAAACTACAAATTTTTAATTGGCATTGAATCTCTAAGGAAAGGCATTGTGTTAAAAGATTTAAGGATTCTTTTTGAGCTTTTGTTTTGCTTATCTATACAGAAATGTTATACACATGAAACTGAGCATGCTGCTGCTTTCTGTATCATGTGACTAGGTGTTTTCTACAGAAGTTTTGGTTGTTTCATCTGTTCTAACCTAATGGCTCCCTGTTTGTTTCCTAGGAAGTCCCATGTGCTCTGCTCAGAAATAAAGGTACAATGTTATGTTACATATATAATGTGAAATTGTTTTAAAACCAGTACACAGCTCATATTAATTTTGGATTTGATTGACGAAATTGGCAAACACCTGATCAGTACTGCCTCTTTTATCCATACTTCTATGCCAAGTTGGTCGTTTCCTGAGATGCTGCTACTTTTGAGAAGACGTTTGAAATAAATCTTTTTCATTCCTATCCATCTTTTACATTAGGAAAGACTTCTTCAGCATTTGATCTCAAAGATTCCAAACAAGCTATTTCTATTTGAACGGTTTCTTGTGCCATATTCAATAGGTTGCCCCCCTTCCCCTCCCTCCCCCTGTGTACAGCATCCTGCATATCTTTGGGTCAACCTGCACAGCTCAGATGCAAAGTAATGCTTTTGCTCTACTCTTTTCCACATTCCTGGAGAAATACAAGCTTTGATTCTGCTTCACAGTTGTAGGCTGCTGGTCTTTGCATCTGAGCTCGGCATAGAGTTCCCGTTTGGAATACTTCTTGATATTCTGCTTGTAGCATCTAAGAATGCAGCTCAGTGAAATTCTTGTTTTTTGGATCCTGTCATACTGAGGTACCTACAAGATACATAAGGTTGTACTGAGGTACTTTGAAGTACTTACTTACAAGCTATATAAGGTAGTAATATGCATATTTCCTAATTTGAGCTTTTTTCTGTGAAGACTTTGCTCTTCTGTATCCAGAAGTGATTGCTTTTGTTACCTGTGGATGGTGATAAGGATGTTTTTTGTTAGCACTAGTTTCTTGAGCGTATCAGCAGTAGTTGCATTTAGCAGACTTTTACTGCCTTACCAATTTGAGCAGTCTTAAATTGGACGTTTGTGGTACTTCGGTGTGTCAGGATATCTGGTTTTCTGTGTTTTGTTGTACAAAGTTTATCATGGAAAGATTAATGTGAAATAAACTAGTTTCATGTATTCTGCTGTCAGAAATAGTTTTGAACAAGGGTTTGTTTAAAGGAAGCCAAGTGTTCACACAAGGAATTAATGTGGAAGAGCAAGTAATTTTAAAGTTTGCTTGTTGACTTACTCTGTATTAGTCTCTCTTAGACCATGCTTTGGAGCAGCCTTACCATAATACTGTCATCACAGCTTTTCTTCTCAGCATAAGCAAATACGTAAAAGTTATGACTGTTTTTTTGAGGGTTTTTTTGTTTGTTTTTAATAGCTGCCATTACATTCATGTGTGACAAGCGATGCAACAAGAAAAGATCATGTGGACGACACAAGTGTAATGAAGTTTGCTGTGTGGTAAGTTTATGTGTGGTTTTATAAAATTGTTCATTGTGATGTCGGTTTGGTTTTGATTGCAACGTTAAAAGACTTTTTTTAATCTTTTCATTTGTGTGCATCTTCAGTCTCTATTTGCGGTACTGATTGTGCTCAAAAAGTTTGTGTGTCTGTGCGTTTATTTTGCAGCATTTATTTTATGGGTATCAGTATAAATGTAAAACTACATTCCAGCCTAAATGCAATAAAATCAGTGTAAAGGTGTTTTTTCTCAATGCAGTGATTCCAGGGAGAATGGGGAGGGGAAGGATATTACTTAGTACAAGAAGCAAAAGCTATGATACAACCTGTGTCTGCAATAGAGGTCTTAACAGAATACACTTTAGAAATTGTGTATCCATACAGTGATGGAAAAACTCTATAGATCAGGTGTAAGCTATTTTTTTGCACTATACAGTTTTGTCACTTAGTAGATTATGAACTCACAGAGAAAAATAAATCGATGGAGTTTATAGTTTAATTCTGCTTTTCTTTTTTGCCTTCCCCTAGGACACAGAACATAAATGTTCTTTGGTTTGTGGTCGTAAACTCAACTGTGGGCTTCACAGATGTGAAGAACCGTGCCACCGGGGCAGTTGTCAAACGTGCTGGCAAACAAGTGAGTTAAGTGCAAGAGTACATTATTTCTTACATATTTTAAAAATTTATTCACCTAACTGATCAGAGTTCGGCAGAGAATGTGATCCAAATTGACCAGAACCTGAAGAATATGCAGTTGATTTTGATTGTATGTTTTTTCATGAAAGAAGTTACTTCGTTTCGTTTCATGAAGGAATAGTTACTTCATTTTAAATGAGTTTATTGAGTGTTGGATTTTAGTAGTTGAAATTGAATTACAGTAAAATGTATTCACTTAATATATGTTGATCCAGCAATCACTTAAAAAAATTGAGGACTCATGCAAGGAAAAAAAAGGCAGTTTAAAAAGATAATTTCTAAGTTAAGGGAACTCTTGTTTAACAATGTAATAACTTTTAAAGATATTTAAGTATGTAGCAGAACTTGTTTAGCTGCTTAGAATTCAGACTTTCCCAACTTGATGCACTAGTGATTTTTTTTCTATGGACAGGACCATCTGAAGAAATAAAACATGTCAGTCGTGTGTTTTAGGCTTTCTGGTCACATTCTGGATGGTGAAAATTAGTATTGAATTGCTAGAAATAGATTGACAACCAACAGGCGTTAATTTTCTTAGGATCACAGAATAGTAGGGGCTGGAAGGGACCTCTAGACATCATCTAGTCCAACCCCTTGCTAAAACAGAAAGGAACCTCATCCTGGGCTGCATCAAAAGAAGCATGGCCAGTGTGGCCAGCAGGTCAAGGGAGGTGATTCTGCCCCTCTACTCCGCTCTCATGACTCTCTGCCTGGAGCTCTGTGTCCAGCTCTGGAGTCCTCAGCACAGGAAGGACATGGACCTGTTGGAACGGGTCCAGAGGAGGGCCACAAAAATGATCAGAGGGATGGAGCACTGCTCCTGTGAAGACAGGCTGAGAGAGCTGGGGTTGTTCAGCCTGGAGAAGACAAGGTTCTGTGGAGACTTTATAGCAGCCTTCCAGTACCTAAGGGGGGCCTACGGGAGATGGGGAGGGCCTCTTGATCAGGGAGTTTAAGGAGATGGCGAGGGGTAATGGTTTTAAACTGAAAGAGGGGAGATTTAGATTAGATACTAGGAAAAAATTCTTTACTATGAGGGTGGTGAGACACTGGCCCAGGTTGCCCAGAGAAGTTGTGGATGCTCCATCCCTGGAAGTGTTCAGCACTAGGTTGGATGGGGCTTATGAGCAACCTGGTCTGGTGGGAGGTGTCCCTGCTCATGGCACCAGGGTTGGAACTCGAAGATCTTTAAGGTCCCTTTTAAATCTAACCATTCTATGATTCTTAGCTGCTGTGACGTAGCTAATGATACCAGAAATAGCAGATTTGGGTACAGATGTAGCTAAACTGGGACCTATGGGGAGAAAATGGGGAGAAATTTAATTTGGCAGGTTATTTGGAAGGAATCAAGGCACCATTTGCACAAATGAAGTTGGGTGGACAGGAAAGAAGAAAACATGTTCTGCCTGAGACAGAGAACTTCGAAAACATACAGAGTTGGCTTTGAAGTATTTGGATAAGTTCATAAGATGCTTAGGAGAATCCATGTAATACTAAATGACATAAAGAAGCATACAGAAGAAATTATAGGAAGATGTCTACAGACTGACAACCTTTTGGTAATTTTCTCTGTAATCTTCGCTATGCGGACTTGTTCAAAAGGACAAGATTTAACCGCTGGTCTGAAAAAGTGATGGTGGGGGGAGGTTCGGAGCAGAAGATTTGGATTATATGCTTTCTGGAAGGGAATTTAAGAGATATCTCCCCATTTTTAAGTCAGGGATAGAACAGCAACAGCTTTGAACTTGAAATGAGCATTTATCTTCCTCTAGTTCGAGACGTTGCTGCTAAAGAACCACTCTCTAAAAGCAAGCATAATTCCTAATAAAGTGATCGTAGTCCAGTTTTCTTGTAGGAACCATAGAAGCTAATAAATTCACTACAGTGGTGCTTAAACACTCCAGTAAAGCTGGAGTAAAGTGTTTGCATATTATTTAAAGATCTCTCACAGTGGAAAAGTGCATATATATGTAGCCATTGAGATATATTTGATTTATTTTTTCAGGTTTTGATGAGTTAACTTGTTATTGTGGTGAATCTGTGATTTACCCCCCTGTCCCCTGTGGCACTCAGCCACCAGAGTGTAAAAAAACATGCACAAGGCCACATGACTGCAATCATCCAGGTAAGTCAGGCTGTTCAGTTTTGCTTGGGGTTTTTGTTTTGGATTTTTTTGTGTTTGTTTTTTTTAAATCAAAATACAGAAATACGTACATAGGTCTCTTTGAAAATATATTTGCTTTTTTTATTAGATGCTTCTTCTGTAGTTATGAATCTTTCCAAAAGTCTACACTTAGAAGCCAACCAACTAAAAACTTGCCGTGAATGCTAGTAGTGGTGCTATTCACTGGTAAAAGCATTGTGGATTTTTTTTCTAATCATTATTAATAGTCACAACACTTTAAATGTTTTATTCCAAAGATTAAGTGCTCTATTGAAACAGTAGGATAATCTAGTGAATGGTTGGTTTCTAAGTTTCTTGGAATTACATTGGTTGATAACAGAAAATATACTGCAAGTCAAATAGGTACGATTTCTGACAAATTCTGTCTGATAGTATAACCCTACTTAGAAGTTACAAAATTCTCTACTGTTTCATTCAGAAAATATTGAAGAATATTCACATAAAAACCTACCATTATAATTTTTAAAGAGTACTTTAAAGAACACATTATCCTTGCATGAAGAATCGTACTTCCCATAAATTGTGTAGTTCTGAAATGCAAACTCATGGTTAAGAGTCTTTGCTTTCTCCTTTGCGTTTGACTGAAGTATGCTAATAAAACTGTGCTGGATTTTATATTTCTGTGACTGCAGTGTACCATTCATGTCATAGCGAGGAAAAATGTCCTCCCTGTACCTATCTCACTCAGAAGTGGTGTATGGGCAAGCATGAAGTAAGTCTGGGCGCTTTATGTTTTTGAATGCTAAATAATGTTCTAGGACTGTAGGCTTAAATTTTTGTGGCCTCTTTGGAATTGTCATGTTACTCGAGTTTGAGTTTAACATGATTAAATTAGAAAAGTGTATCTTTTATGCCATATGCATTCAGACCAATTGCTATATCAGACTATGATATAAAGAAAAACTCCGTCTTTATCCGAAGATATTTTAGTATTATGATTCTTGTGTGGGCAGTGCCAAATGAAGGTGTGAGCAGTACAAGTACTTTGAATTTTGCATTTATAGTTTTTCATGATTAGCTGTCATCTTTTTCTCCCCTCTTCCAGCTGCGAAGTAATATCCCTTGTCATCTTACTGACATTTCCTGCGGACTTCGCTGCAATCAAATGTTAAAATGTGGAATGCACAAATGTAAAAGAATCTGTCATAAAGGAGAATGCCTTATAGATGAAGAGTGTAAACAGCCATGTACTATTCCACGGCTGTATTGTAATCACCCCTGTATGGCTCCATGTCACCCTTCTTCACCCTGCCCGACAACATCCTGCCCTGCAAAGGTTAGATAACCAAAGAAATTTCCCAGGTGAATTGTATGGTTTAATTATCAGCCGGTAACAGTTGTGACAAAAGATGATGTTCTGTAATTCGTAGCATGACATTTTTTTCCATACTCTTATAACATTGAATTTTTTTAAAAAACCCTATTTGTTACTTTTAATTATTCATGATTCCACTGAAATGGGACTCTTAAAGGAATAAATTTACCTCTTCACAGCCCTCCGTGGCCACAAAAAGACAAAAGTTTAAAAGAGCTGCTCTTGTCTGGTAGGTTGATCTTCAGTGTGAATGTGGAAGAAGAAAGGAGAGTATGATTTGCTCAGAAGCATCTAATACATATCAAAGGTTTGTACTGTAATAATTATTTCGATTCTTTACTGGTCTTATTTCTTTGCAGTTTGATTAAATTTCGGGCTTGACTAAATATATTTAATTCACAAGTTTTTTCACGCTATTTTTCTTTGTACTTTCACATACCGTTTCTTTTTTCTATTCCTACTGAACACTGCCCAGATTCAAATTCTGACAGAAGGTGGCTTAGCATCTGTGTAACAGGTGCTTAATGCTACCTAATGAAAACAAGGAGAAAAAATGTGCTAATCAGAAACAGTTAAGAACAATTGTACTCACCAGTAAATTGAATGCAAGACAGACTTACAGGAGTGGTGA
>VXAK01001477.1:77626-94704 GCA_013399435.1 Arenaria interpres | reverse complement strand
GCCTCGGTCACTGAAAAATGAACCTGATGAGAAAATTAAGGGGGCAGCTTTTGGACTTTACTGATTGTGTGTTAGACAGTATCTGCCTGTTCGAATTCTTCACTAAGGTGACAATCACACTTTGCAAAAATAACACACAAGTTCTAAAGCAAAAAGTATACTCTTAAAAAAGGACAAACAAGAAACACTGAATGAGGCAACCTCCTTAGGTATCAAATGATTCCCATCTTTTCTGAGAACGTTCTGGGAAAGACTAAATATAATAAAAGACTTTAACAGAAACTCATGTTTAAACACAAAAACCTATGAAATTACTGTTCAGACAGTAACTGGTTAAAGCACTTGAAAACAAACTAAACACATGAAAAACAGCAAATAAAGCAAATCTTCAGCAAATAAAGCAAGAGCAGTAACTCTCTTTTTACTCTCCTTTTTTGGGGGGTTGTTCAAGTCAATCCTAATCTAAGATCAGGACTCATTTTGAATCAGTTAGGTTTATTTTTGGGCCTTATTGATCCCTACCTGTATAGACAATATTTGACTTCCTAATGTAATAAAAGCTCTGCCGGGTGACCTTTTACCACATGCATTTTCAATGGCTGTGATCAACTGAAAATAGCATATGGGTTAGAACGAAAGTAGCACTTTGTAACTCAAGACAAGAAATTTTACAAAAAAGAAGTTGTCTCCTCTGTCAACTTGTAATCAAACATATTCCCTTCTGTTTCAGAAAGGTGATGTTACAGCCAAAAGATAACTAAGAGTGACCATAGCTGGTTTACAGTTTTGAGTGACCCAGACTTCCTACGTTAGGAAATGGTGCCACTTGATGCCATGAAAAACAATTGCAGTAATACTTACCTCAGTAAAATACTCTATTTCTTAATCAATTCCTGCTTGAATTCTTGCAAAAAATATTAATTAGTTTTTATATACATGTATTTATTGTAAGAAAGTCAAACCAGCCTCTTCCTGAATATGTTTTAAAGTATGCCAGTTCGGCATATAGCACCACCTCTACTGCTCCTTTTCTCTGTATATTTCAAAATATTCTGAATATACTGATTGTTCTGTCAAGTTTGGTGCTGTTTGTTTACTCTTTCTTAGAGGGTTGGCAGCACAAATAGCAAAACCCACATTTTGTCATGATAGGACTACGACAAGTATTTTGTATTTAAAATAAATTAAACCCAACGCAAGCATTTATTTCCCTATGCATATTTTCATACAGGAAAGATGTTCTGGCATCACCATCCTACCTATCATTCTGATATTATACCAAGGTCACACTGTATACCAAGCACAACACAGTAAAGCACTCAGGTCCCATCTTCATATGAAAACATTTGATTTTGTTGTTAAGTGCTGTGTTAGATTTGGAATAAAAACAGAATCTATTGTCATGATCTCAACATGGTCATGTCCTGCAGTAAACATCTGCATGTACTAGATTTGAAATCAAAAGGTCTTCTTCCGTTTCACGAGCTTCAAACTCTTGTATGTCTTAGACAAAGGCAAATGGAAATTATGAAATACACTTTGCATTCAATTATAATTTAAAAAAACCCCTTCAGCTGCCTTGTAGCCTTTGTTCAATTATAATGTAATCAAGCTGCTTTCAGATTTATAATACAGTAAACAGTGATGCAAAATACCAAAAATTTGAAAGACTGTAAATATAAACATGCTCAAAAAGTTGGAAAAACACAATATTACCCACCAAATCATAAAAAATCGCCACCTTCTCCTCTCCCATCTATTGCAAATATACTTTTTATCATCCCATTACCTTAACTAAACCTTGATTGATTGTGCACCTTGCTTTTCAACGGAGATAGTTTCCTCAAAGCAGACCGGCAGGTGACAGGCAGTTGGCAGCCTCTACTCTAAAATTTCAGTCTCAAACTAAGGACCTCATTTTAAAACTGCAGACCCTTCTCACACAAAAAGCCAAACCAACCAACCAGGCCCCCCACCCCAGAAAAACTCAATAGCCTTGTTCCTTCCTTAAAGAAGCATTACGATACCTTCTCAAATTGGATTGCATACCTATTAGGGGTGGATCCAAAGGGCAGAAGTTCTCAAAAGAGAACAGAAATACAGCCTTTGGTCATATCTCCTTTTGGTTCCACTATTCCTCCAGGATGCCCCAGTGAATGAAAGCTATTCTCAGACCAGCTTAGTCTGGCTTACTGTCAGACCAGACTTAGGTTAGTCCTGTTGCTCGTCCTCTGGTTATCCCACTTCTTTTCACACTCCCATCTCCCTAAGTTTCTCTGAATTCTGTGAAGTTTAATTTGCTCAGAAGAAGATCCATAATAAAGACGTGGATCTCGGGTTTTTTTGGGAAATGAATATTGAATGTGTAAAATCTGTCAGACAGACATGTATCAAACACAGACCAAAACTTACTTCTCGTTCCAGTCAGCCAGGAAAAAGAAGGATCTTCTAACTGGTATATTTTTGCAAACCTTGACTTGACATATTGTCTTCCCAGCGTAAGTTAGTGAACAAGAGAAAGAGAAAACCTTGTAGCTAAAGGGAAGAAAAAAAAAAATAAAAAAAAAAGATTAATTGTACTGTAACATGTCCAGCACAGCCAGTTTGGAGCCAACCATTCAGAAATGGGGTGTGGAAGCAGTTTATTTTGGGTTGGTATTTTTCTTAATATTCAGAATTCAGGAAAAGTACTTAAGACACCTAAATTCTACTCTGTATTTTTGTCATTAAGACTAATTTTTTTTTCATTATTGCAGTCAAGGGAAGTTTGGACACAAGTTTTGAAGTGTTACAACTTGCTAATCGCACAACTTCAGTAAGTCTTCTATACTTACTCTTCCCAATCAGTGAAAAACAGGTGAGTAATTAAGGGAATCTATGCACTCATTACAGCAGAACCATTAAAGTCCTATGTGTTGGCACTATTCAGGTACTTAACTGATTAGCTTCAGAGTGTAATTCAGGTCTGGGGCTATCTGTTGGTTTGATATTCTTCTTACTGAGGTCTTATAAAATTTTAGTCAAAATAGAGGAATAGGGTATAATCAACTAATGTTTTTAACTGGACTTGTAACTTCCACATCTTCCTGCCAGTGTCAACTTCAGACCACATTTTGTACAAGAACGATGAACATGGAAAACAGAGTCAAATCAGAAGAACAAAGCTGAAGCATTTGCAGATCGAAGGTGCCTGGCTTTGTCTTATTTACAAATATGATTGTTGATCTCTTCCAGAACATTATAATAATTATTATAGTTATTGTAGCAGATATGCTTTTTCTTTGTTTTTTTCCTCTCCCTCTTTTTTTTATTTTTTTCCTAATTCAAAGAAAAGATCTGGAATCTGTAGTACCTATGAGGTATTGATGCAGAGAAAGTAGACAAGAAAATGCTTCTGCTCTTAAATATGGCATCTTTCCTCTAGAATCTAAACATTACAAACAGTTTGAGGATAGTGCAGGAAATAATAGATTTTAATACAATCACTGCTGTTTAAACAGAATTATTGATACACAATACACAGATATACCCCTGGTTTATACACCAAATGGATGTAATCCTGGAAAGATTAATGCTTACACAATGCTTCAGTCGAACTGAAGTCACAAAGGTTGTTCAGAGTGTGCGTACTTCAACACATTTTAGGTCTTTGTAGAACATTTTGCCTAGGTATCCTCCCTGTGAATTTGAAGGCATGACTCTATAGTCTTGTCCCAAAAATAACTTCTTATCATCCAGATGTAGATAGGAATTTGATTTTGGCGGGATATAGAAACAAGTGAAGCTAGCAATGTTACGCCACTGGCATCAAATAGGGCATATCTGCTTGAGATTTAAATAAGATAAAACAACAAGCTGACAAAAAAAAAATCAACAAAAAAAAAGAAGGAGGAATTAAAATACAGTAAAGTATTGCAACATTGTTCTGCAACTTGTAAGGTCTCTACCTATCTTTTTAGGGAGAACAGTAAGACTGGAATAAGAAATTGAGAGCATAAATTGACAAAAAAATGACAGAAATCAAGTCCTAAAGGTGAACTTGAGAGGGATTTGACAGGACACTAACATGATTCTGTAAAATACAAGACAGTTCACTCTCCCTTATCCTAAATGATTAAAAGAAAAGTCATTTATCACATACTGGTATGTATAGACAGGAAAACAATGTGAGACATACAGCAAGAGATGTCCAAATTTTAACATTTATAATACATAAATTTTAGACATATATATATATATATGCAGGGATATATATTAAAATACATGTTATAAGCAGAAGCAAGATCAAAAAATGTGACCTTCGGGAAAGGGAAAACGAGAATTGTGAAATAGCCAACATGAATTGCTGCAGTGCAGAAATAAGAGCAGGGGGCATGTATGTGAGTGAAGTTAGTATTTGAGGAAAGTAGGCAGGAGAGCGGCACCCCACGTTAACAAGTTCATGCTAGCTGTGAATATTGGAAAGAATGGGAAGGGACATTAAGGAGGAAGAGAGATTCTCATTTTCACAAGCTTTACCACAGCATTCGAGTCACCAGTGGCCCTTAGGCCATATGTAATGTCACATTTTTCTGGTAATACATAAAATGCACTGGGAATGGTATAACCATCTGCAAAATAATTATAGTGATTAGAGTTCTGTATTTTTACCTTAAGTAATGCAAATTCTTTCAGATTCCTATTGCAACTAATGCTGTGTGGTACACTCTCTTGCTCACAGTCTAATGCAAATGATCCCACTGTTTTTTCATCAGTCATTTGGAATTCAAGGTAAAGTGGGAGTAAGGGGAAAATATTAATAAAAACTTGGAGAACAGCATTTTGACTCATAAAAATAAAGCTACCAGACTGTAGCCACCTGTCCTCATTTGACTGCACTGGAGTGGCAAGAGAAGAACGCCAGTTTTGCTCAGAGTAGGAAAAGCAGCTATTTGAAGAAACAACTAATTTGACCAAATAAACAATTCAGAAGAGAACATTTCAATCAGCTTTTCATTAAAGATGCCTCCCTTTTTTCTTTCCTCTGCTATACTAATATACTACATATACTTGGACCTATAAACTATACTTATTATAATCACTATCTATAAAAAGGATCGTCAATGCACATGCATAGCCAAGTAACGTGGTTTGAATACATCAAGAGCAAAAACTGCTGATAAAGCCTCATTCAGATTGAGTTTAAGCAAGCACCCCTTTGTCTAATGTGGTAAGCTGGCCTTCCGTCCCTCCAGTTACTTCCATTTTATAGACCACACAAAGTCCCAGTCCAAACTCCCTTGGCATGCAGCGCCCACCCTTTCCTCCCTCCCTCTGAGCAAGTCAGTCACACAAGTATTTGTCCCTGTACCCGTCAAGGCCAGTGCTCTGACCTTGCTTCTATTGCCCTCCTTCCACACCAGTCAAGGGCAACCATATAGGCCACCTCCTCAATTATCTATCTGTCCATGGGGCCTGGAAGTCTCTTAGTTATGCTTAAATAAGTGCACTTCATTCTAGAAAAACAGTGGAGACACTCCTATATTAATGTTAGAGGCTGAGTAAGTGGGTGTATCACCAAAGCAACAGAGGTAAGCCAGCATCTGTGAAAACCGTGGGATCACAAGAGACAACACCCCATCTTGTGAACAGCTACTAGATTTCCTCCTACCTGTTCACCCAGGCTTCTGGGATGTTATGGGCAGCACAAACAGTGAAGCTGAGCTGGGAATCTAGGCTGATGTCAGAAGACGAAGGGCTTTTAGGTATGCTGGCAAGCTGGAAATTCACATCAAAGCTGCTGCTGTAAATATGGATGAGATAAGAGATGGCCATGGAGAGCTCAGTCACTGCAGCCTCTATTAACACTGAGAAGAGAGAGAGAAAGAAATAAAGGTTAGCAATAGGTCATTTACGAAGAACCATATTTATCTTAAACCATCAGTTATGGCTTTGAAATGCTTCCTAATAAAATTTAATTAAAACGACATAACCTACCAACTGAAGCCAATTAGCCATCTGTGCTTCTGAAACCAGCCTTAGCTCATTTCTGGTGTACCATTAACAGTCTTTCATTACAGGGCTTTCAAATTAAGGCATTTTCAAAGTAAGCATTTTAAACTACAGCAAGCTAGTGTGGGCCTCAGATATGCCATTTTAGTCTGCTAATTTTCGTATTGGAAGGATTTCTATTATGTAGGTATTCTGTAATTTCAGCAGCTAAGCTGCTTCTTAGTTCAAGGGAACTGGCAATGCAGCAGTAGAATGGAGAAAAGGCACTGGTTAAATTTTAACACTATAAAGCTATTGCAACTGTAGGGAAACAATTCATAAAATATATACAATAGCGGCCACCGTCAGACACGGTCAGCATTCAGATGGGCATGGACTGGTGGTAAAATTACGCAACAAGGGACGCTGGAATACATATCTATACAGATATATACGCAATGCAGGCTGTAGCCTTATTTATATCGCACCTTTATTTATGTTATTTCCTCGGGCTTAAGCTCTGCAGTGCTCTTCTTCTGCAATTACTGGCTTTTATCCACCTTCCCTCTCTCTGTGTTTTTGGAGCAGCTAAGGGATTGCCTGATTGCCAGTGTAAATTAAAACCCCCAGTCCTGGCAGCCTCCACCGAGCGAAGAGAGCTGGTGCAAGCGCTCATTTCTCAGGCAAAGGACAGGTTGAGAGAGAAAACGTCAGAGTACAGTGTATCATTCCAAGATCGGGGTGATTTGTCTTCCAAGAGGAGAACGCCAAATTCTCCTGTTCTCCCCGCTTCTAACTCATGGGTTTGACCACTGCATTCAGCAGCCCTCTATTAGCCGTCTAATAGCGTGTATTGAAAAAATACATAAAAATTCCCAGGAATCAGAACCCCAAGACTTGCTTTTTATATTCAGGATAGATGCAGGAACCCTGCCCAACATCAGATACAGATACCACGATTCACTGGACTTAGCCATCTCAGTTTCCTGACAGAAATGTCTCCAAAAAACGCATGTTTGGGTCTGGAATTTTATTCCCCTTCTTTGATACTTTTTGCCTTTAAACCAGCAAAATGGACTGCAAACCGTGCAAACGGAATTATTTCAGTCTTCATTTTATAATAGACAAATTTTAACTATGTAACAACGGGAATACACATAAAATTGAAATAGTTTGACATATAGTGGAGGGTGCTGGTGGAAATAATTTGCTAGCACAGCAAATTATTGCACTCATGAAGGACTGGCTAGGTTACTACTCCTTGTCGTGTTGTAATCCTCTTTCACGTAGGAAAACTGAATCATTTTAGGGACTGGCAGGTTAAGAAAACTCAGTTCTTTTACGCTGTTTGTCTATATTTCTCTGTCTAGCACTCATTTTTAATTATCTTTTTATTTATTCTCTTCACTATTTTCTCCGTTTACTATAATTGTTCGGAATGAATCTATTCCTCTAATGATATTTTTCCCTAGAATACCATTTTATTCTCATACCCAGTTCTCTTGGATGTGTAATAACTTAGTACCCTCCAAACTAAATGTTTAATTTGCACTGGATTCTTTTACATTCCAAGGAATTACCGATAGTCATATACATAAGGCCTTCTTAAGAGCTCCAGAAGAGGACATCAGTGGAGTATCATTTGAACCAGTATTTTATCTGAAACGTACCAAACTATTTACGTTGAGAAAACAGAGCTTCTTAGGAGACTCCCTGGCTCAAATCTGTTCGAGGTGACAGACAGGTATGTAGCCAATAGCAAATTCCTTATTTAGGCAAATCAGCCCATTGAAATTAATAATTGCTGAGCGGAACCTTCTCAGCATTTTCTCCAAAAGAGGGTTGAATGTAGTTCAGAATCTGTGTAAACTTCCTTCTGTGTGTTGAAACGAACACTTTGGCCACCAGCAGTTTTTACAAAATCCATATTCTAGTCTGCAAGAAAATGTTTCAAGTTTTGTCTCCAGAACAACAGGAAATGCATTATATTTCAGGTAAGACACAGAAAGAAGGCAATACTCCTCGGAAGAAAAAAGGTCCAGTAGGTTAAATATTTTCCATAATAGAAAATTTACACATGCCAGGCAGGGAAGTGAATAAGTTGCAAGGTACCTACTGCTATATCCAAGCTATCTTTTCCACTGGCCAGAGAAGAATGACTTTCATGATTTACCTGAGAGACAAAACTGAATGCCAGATACGTAAAAACTGGACAAACAAACAAAACAAAAAAATCCACCAAACATGAGGCAAAACAAGGAAAAGCACAATTTTTTGCCTCAATTATTTATAACATGCTTCACTCTGTCAGTGGCGAAGTGAGAAAAGTTTCCTGGGTGTCAAGGACCTGCCCACTCTACAAGATCTATGTGAATAGATGGGGCAAGGTTAACAGTCTTCACTTAGTTTCAGACCATGTCCGTGAGACTCCCTGCTGAAGGGAGCTGGGAAATGTTCTTTTTTTTTTTTTCCTCTCTTAAATTTCCACCTTTCACCCGTGGCCTTGCAGAATGTGCCTGAATGCAGAAACTGAGCCAGTTTGGAAGCAGGCCCTGAGGGAGGAATACAGGCGGTCTCTTTGGCTGAGACGGTGTGTGAGGGCTGAAGACAGCAGTGGGGCAATCAGCTCACCTGCCAGTAAAGACAAATGAAACTTCAGCACTAATTATCTAATTATTAGAAGATCCAGAATGAAGGTGATCTCAGAAATAGAGTTCAAGTATGACCTAGTCTGCAGCTGCGGCATTTTTTCTACATTCATTTTCTTACTCTTGTCAGCTCTCAGTTTACAATGACTCTATGGTTTCCACGCCAGAGTCAGCCCTTTTTCCCCCACCACTCTTCGCTCATTAAGCCCAGTAGCAATTAACTAAATTAAAGACAAACATCTTGGCTAGTCTGTAAGTGTCCATTACTCACAAGAGTTGGTCAGCATCTCTTCACTATATTTTTATGAGCTGCCGAATAGGATTTGGTAAGCTGAAATTATATTGCCCATTCATGAAGCCAGAGAACTTTAGTGCTTTTTATGACTTTTATGATTAATAAATCTTAGATGAGAGAGGACTATGGTATTTCACGGATTTACATAGCACAGGCGGTTGACTTCCTACAGTGGATTCACAGCTTCAGCTTTGCCAGAGTTTATTTTCTAGAAAAGTGTCCCAGTCAGAGTCAGTATCTAGGAGACAATGAACAGACCACATGGCAAAGTGAATTGCGACCAAGATTTATCATCTCACAACTCAAACCTTACAATTTATCTCTGGTGTGAAATTATTTAGCATCACCTTCTTGGTGAAGGTGAGAAGAAATGAGACTTGCAGAAATGAGAAGAGACCAAGGGAAGTGAACTTTAGCCACAGCTGCCAGGTATGCTTATTTCTGACACATGTTCCTTCTACATGAAGTTTGAAGGAATAAATTTCACCCTTGGTGAGAAACAGAACAGTCTACGCCATCCCTAAAAGTGTTAATGACTACGCCTGCAGGTGCCTTCAAGGTTTAGTAAGGAACACATTAGCATATTCCTCATAGAAAACCACTTACTTTCTTCTTCGCAGTCCAGTATTACAACTCACATATTATTTTCGTGCCAGACCTTCCAACAGAGTAGGTACTTTGCTGTTATTGCACTAGCAGATGATGTCAATTTAATACATAGTAAACATGCCCTCTCTGACTCTGCATACACATTTCTCTGGGTAAAACATGACAAATATCTGGTTGAACACAATTTGGAAGGAAGGCTTAAGACCCTTTTGACATCTTAAAGATATTTTTGAGAACAGGAGCTCTATATTGCTCTTTCCTACTTATTTTCAGAGACAAGAAAAAGAGCAAGCTCCCAAATACAGTTTAGGTCGCACATGCAAAGTACTCAGGAAAAAAAGCAAAACAAAACCTTAAGATTTAGGTAAGGTGCTAAGCAGTGTTAATTAGACCATTATTATAGTAAGATAAAGGCAAAACACGAAAAGGCTGTAATGCAAATACTGATCAGGTGCAGTTTTCAAGCACCAATATTTACCTTATTCTCTCCTCCTCCTAGCTGAAGAATCCTACGAATTATCCCTTGAAAGAAACTTAAAAATGTCCTGCTGTCCTGGTATCAAAAATGTCTCTGCTACTATATGCTTTATATGGTAGCAAGGCCTCGGTAACTTCTGTCTAATTTTTTTCGGAGAACTGTGAGGTTGTAGTTATTGAAAAAAACCTCTGGCTTTCAGAACAACATATCAGTATGTAACACAGCAACAACTCAGAGGTAAAGAGCCATGCTCAGATTTGAAAACAAAGCAGGAGACTCTTACAGAGATTAAATGCAATCAGTAAAAAGCTCTTGACATTTTTCCATATTCTGAAACAAAAAGTGAATTTTTCAAAACAAAACTATAATGGCTTTGTGCTAGGAAAAGAAGGAAGTTGAGTTTTCAATTTTATACAGGAAAACCTTCAAAAAACATTCAATTTTTTCCCCTTCCTACTTTCGCTTTTTGGGTGAAACTTTCTGCGGTGAATATTTTTATGGTCAGGTCTATCAGAAGCAACTATCAGATCCCAAGCACAATTAGTGAACCTTTACACCCTTAAATGTAATGATGACTTCATTAGATGTATCATCACCAAGGTACCTGACTTCTGCATTTACCAGAAAAAATAGCAACTCCAGCATTTCAGCCGGAAAAGACTGTTGATTCAATATCATTGGTTCATGGTGCATACCAGACTTTCTGGGATGGGTCCCAGAGAACTACTGATCAGTTTCCAAAAGCTGCTTATAATGTCTGATCCGGTGAAATCCCTGCCTGAAGTATCAAGGCTGTACAAAAAGACACTGTACAAAAAATTCATTCATCAGCTTTTAAGAAACACACATGGACTCAAGTTTCGCAGCAGCTCGCAGCCTGTCTTTTCATAATTAGGACCACAGCAAACTCCAATGCTAAATCCCTAACCTGAATAATCTCTTTCTTTATTTTCTGGGACCACTTGATGCTGCAGAAAGGTGCTAACGTCTAGAAAGAAGAAATAAAAAAATAATTTGAGTACTAAAACATTAATATAATCTTCTAAGGGCTTCATACAGGGGAAAAAGAACACGATCCAGACTTAGTCATAACATGGATAAGTACTGCTCTGTTCGCAGCAATGGAATACTTTGGTCTACAGAGATAACCTGCTAATAGAGCCAGTTATTGCAACACTAAATCAAGGCTGGATATTTTGAATATAGTCTTTTACTTCCTTAGTCCATGGTGAGTTACTAATATTAAACCTCTGATAATCTTTTCTTAAAGAGAAAGATTAAAGCAGTTTCTAAACAAATTATTAAGTAAGGTTTTCATTTTAATAGCATCCTTTATCTTTTTCTCTTTTGTGGTAAGAGCGAAGCTATAATGAAGAAAACCAAAACTCTTTTATGATACTTAGAGTAATAACTATCACTTGGGGGAGGAAAAGGAGAGGAAAAAGAAATTAGTAGTTGGAGTAACTGCTACTCTTGCTGGTCAAATTTGATCCAGTTTTCTTCAAGATAAATATAAATACATACAAGAGACAGAAAAGAACAGCGCAAACGGAAAATGCGGTCTCTTTCCTCCTCGGCTGTCAATGGTGACTTCATTTGCAACTGCGCTGCTACAGAAAGCAAAGCACATGGTTTTTAGCTTCCTAAAGATCTGGAAAAATTTACCAGCACTGAGCTAAGCTGGTGATTTTACTTTACTTTTGGGTCACAGGCTCGCAAATTTTTGCATGCCTGCAACTCTAGCCAGCTAAGCATAATGAAGCAAAAAGAAGGCAGGTAGCAAACGAGGTGGAAAAGGAAAGGTGATTTCAGCGGGAATGTGCATCTCAACACCTAGTTGGTTCCTAGTTCTAGCTTCAGCAAGTGAAAATATCATCTGGATTCCGCTCAGGCTCAGTGGCCCTAGGTCAACAGATGGAAGGCCCCATGGCATTATCATGAAGGTGAGCACTGAGAAGACAAGGACTAAGGAAAGCCTGAGATCCCCAAAAGAAAGGATGTGTAGAAAATGGCTTTGTCCACTTCTTGGGGATCCAGACTAGGTTCCAACAGCTCAGTTTTGGTCATTGCTCTCACACTATGTTTTTATCAGACGTGCCTTAAACACCAGCTTTGATACAACAGCTGGACTTTTCTGTTAATGCTCATTAGCCTAATTTTAAAGATTTTGCTGGCTTTTAGAAGTTTACTTAGTAGGCACAGATGTAAGGCATGCAGTACACATTTCATGTATGTTAAAAACGTATCACGAACATGAAATGCATGTAAGAGGTCAATTTGAATTTTAGTTACCTTGGACAACTTTGAATGCAGGTTTCACAAAATGACTAATGGCCTGGCGAGTTCTGACTTGCAATCAGTAAGTTGCAGTTTCTAATATTACACTACCAAAAGGATGCTGCAATTGTTATGAAATTAGGGTGTGCCAAGAACAAACAGAGAAACATCACTCTTCACAGCTGAAGTTTTCCTGGCATAAATAAATAGGTAAGAGAAGTAGAGAGTAAAAAGTCTGATTCCTTTACTGTTATTCAATAAATCAGATTTTCCTTGAGGAAGCTGCTGATTCAATGAAGTCCAAATTTGGAAATATCTTTAAGTAGAAGAATGTTTTAGATCCTTTCCTGCCAGGTTTTCTGAACAGTGTGCAGAGGAAGATGTTTCTAAGTTAGATGTTGATTATTAACTATTCATTCTTTTCGTCACGAAGAATTATTAAAGTGTGGAAAAAAGAAAAAAAAAGAAAAAAAGGATAAATGACTATATCCAAGGGAGAAGAATCCTACAAACTGTATATTTACCTTCTCCCCCCTTCTGCACCTGCATGTTCTCCCCCCGGCTCCCCTGGCCCTCCAGCTGCTTAGCTTTTCCTGGCAGCTTACAAATATAACTGCTGTTTCTATGTTTGCTCCTCACGAAGTTGAATAATGGTGAAAAAACAAGCCTGGCATTTGGAAACCCTGTGTTTGAAAGGCTGCTGCAATCTTTGTGTGCGGTTGGTTCACCTTTTTGCCTCTCTGAGCACACTGCAATTAAGAAAAGCAGAAAGGATAAAAAAGGAGAAAAAAAAAAAACCCAAAAAGAAAAATAGTATCGCTGAGGCCACTATTTTTCCTCAGACGAAACGGAGAGACATCACCGCTCCACGGCACACCGCAGAACACACCACCATTCAGATGGAGGGCCCTTGGAAAGCACCCACGTAGCACCCCCAGCTGCGCGTTGCAGAGGGGTAGAGCAGGAGCCGTGCCCCGATGTGGCTGTCCCCCTCCGGGAACCCAACACAGGCCCCAGGACAGGACAGGCTCCTGCCCATCCCTCAGCCTGTGAGGTGCCCCGCAGTAACACTAACGGTACTGGGCATTAGCCAGTGAGTCCAAGCCAATTTTAATTGAGGAAATTAAATAAGGCAAGGTCTTTGATTTTGTCCGCTACTGTTAATTAACCTACTCTTCTTATGACTTTAGGTAAATTTAAGACAAGACACTATTTACACAACAAAAGACAACGAAGAACTAAAGCTTAAGGAGGGATGAATGAAAGTTATTGCAGCTAAGTAGAAACACAAAAATAATTTTTTTTAGGTTTTCATGAGGTTCCTTGTTTCCCCTTTTCTCCACAGAAAATGTTGGGATTAAGGACAACTGCTATGACCACCACTAACTGTAATCAGTTCTTTCACTCTACCATTTGCTTTCCACAATTGAATCTCCAGATTAGTTTTGGGAAATGCTATATTTTACTTACAGTTTTAGATCACTTACATTTTAACTTGTCATAACTACCTTATAATACAACTAAATATGTAAACATCTGCAATATGCCAACTATAACAGTTCACTAATACAAACAAACAGCAAAGTGTGTCCTCTGATGATACATCTTGAATTAAAGTATTTCAAAAATAACACTTTACCTTTGTCTGGTGTTTCCACACTTAGAATTGAATTCTGTAAAGACAAAATCGGAGGAAAAAAAAGTGATCAGTTAGTTGAGAAAAGAGCAGGTAGCAATTATAATCGTTTTAGGAGTAGTACTCATGGGAAATAAGGTAAGAAAGGGGAAGGACGTGTCCTAACGTTATGATGTAAGATGACATGACTGGAATTCAGAGTTCCAGGACCATGTTTCCAGCTCTGCCACCTGCTTCCTCCACCGTATCAGACACTCAGGACCCAGTCACTGACATTATTTAGGCATGTCAAGATGCAATTAAGCACTTATCAACATTTGAGGTGCATACACATTTTCAGCCTCTGCACTGGTATAACAGAGATAAGAATACCCTCTCCACCCCTCTGCATGAATTACATATTCATACGTGAATCCCAAAATCATGCTGAGCAGGCAGAGCCTCAGCATCCTTTCGAAGATGAGGAGCACCAAGTTTCCACTCAAGTGGCGTACATTTCACCTACACCCCTATGCCAAATCAGCAAACCCAGCTGTACTCTTCAAAGGCCTTTGAGCCTGCAGCTAACCAGAGACGGCCAACAGGAAGTATTAGGTGCAGGGATCTAGGAGGTGTTTATGCCCTTGGTGCCTAAACGCAGCTCTTGATGCCTAACGTTAATTCAGTATCGGGATTCCCACCTCTCATATCCAACTGCTGTCAGCAGGAGCTTATGACTGCTGAAAGGTCAGGCCAATTATTTAGACTGAACAGACCAGCCTAATTACACTTTTTTTTTTTTTCTCGTTCAGTTTTTTTGTTTTTCATCGAATCACAGAATGGTTAGAGTTGGAAGGGACCTTAAAGATCATTGAGTTCCAACCCCCCTGCCATGGGCAGGGACACCTCCCACTAGAGCAGGTTGCTCAAAGCCCCATCCAGCCTGGCCTTGAACACTTCCAGGGATGGAAGTTTTTGTTTGGTTGGTTGGTTTGTTGTTTTTTTTGTTCTTGTTGGTGGTGGTGGTGGGGTTTTTTTGTTGTTGTTGTTCCGTTGTTTGAAGTTTCTCTATTAAATCCCCCAGTACAATAATTGCCATCCATCAGACCTTGCTCCAACCTTCTCAGACACCCGACAAAGTCAAATATTGCTACACTGCCTGTTCCTCCCTGTCCGCACGTGAAAAGCTGACGTCAGGGCAGGTAGCGGGGCACGTCTCCCGGCAGGACAGGCAGCACCCACAGCCGCGGGGGGGACCTGTCCGTGGCTCAAAGGCAAGTGTGGGCAACCAGTTTTCCCTGCCGGCTGCTCGATCTGCCCTGTCCCCATCCGGCTCTGACATCAGACCCGCATGTACCAAGGCGACAGAAATTAATTACCGAGGTGCAAATCTTGACCAGACAGCTAAGTTCTGTGTTTCAGTATTGCCCGTGGCTTGCACTGTTTGAACCCATGTCCCTGAAAGGTTTACTATCCTTTACGCAGTCATTAATCCCTTCGCAGGTGGTTGAGAGTGCTTGGTGTCAGCACATCCGTATTCAGCCAGATGCAGAGGTGCCATAAGAAGTACAAGGCTGGATGTACCCTCTCCCTCTGGTACCCGGCTTGGAGCTGCCAGCATTTGTCTGGTAAATACGAAGAGAAGTCAAACGCTTCCTTGAGGGGAGGAAAGCAACCTCCAGGCTGAGAAATATGTTTTCACAATCTTTATAATGCAGTGAGACAAATGGGAACAGAGACCTTTGTTCAATTCTCTCAAATTTTGGAAAGTAAACAACCTTTTGGAACAGCGCTTATAATTTCAACATAGTGTAGCCCATTTAATATATAGCGGATTAGTGCCCGTTCTGGCAGGATTTGATCTCTCCTAGGACTTTTGTGAGCTGCTGTGAAAAAAGGAAGAAAAAAAAACAACCCAGAGATGAAAAACATTAATTGTGCAGCAGGCCCAGAGTTTCCCCTGAACGGATCTGAAAATCCCAGGGTTAGGATGGTTAGAGACTGAATGAATCACATTTCTAAAGAGACTCAATCAGTTAAGAAGAAACTATCACCGGTGCCAGTTGTTTTCCTAATCTCTCAGCCATGGCACAGGAATACATAGTGCTGGCAGCGAAGAGGCAGTAAGGAGCTAATAAGTACAGTTTAATTAAACACAGAAGACTGGAAATAAGTTTCTTTGTTTTTCTTTTTTTCTTTTTTCCCATAAAACCAGAATTAAATAGAAGCACATTGAGATTTTTTTCTAAAGTATGCAAGCACACACGTACAGATATGTAGACACAAACATACACTGGCACCCTATGTAATTTACATTGAAAGGAGTAAGCAGTAGTTTCCCTGAGGCATTATGTGCACATGGAACCTGCCAAATGGATGCATTAAAAGGTATTCCACACAAAACCACACCATACACTAAACTAAAGCATCAGGAAACCAGGGTGAAAAAGCAACTAGAATTTTTTAAATGGCATTTCACCCTCACCTGATGCGTAATGCTGCAGCACTTGAGACGTAACGGGTAGCCTCAAAAATTTCACTTTACTTGTGGTGAAAGTTACCTGATTGTCTGGAAAAGCCTCTCTTCTACCTAACCTGAAGTGTTGGGGGTACCACACCGACGAACGTAATAGAAACAATTTGAGCAGACTGACAAGATATGCAAATAATGCAGTATTTAATAATTTTGTCAGTACCCAGAATTCACATTAGATGTCCCTACACTTCATTATGAGTTTAACTCAAAAAAGGTTTGTAGGAGTTTGTACTCCATCAAACATCCAACTGCTGAGTACTAATTTTGGCTATGTATGTTGATAGAGACAGGAGAGGGGGTCCATTGTCTTTGTATGAATATTGATAAATATAGATAAATCTGATTTGTTATATTTATATTTTATTCTATACATGAGGTAGTTGCATATAAAGTGTAATCTGTATTTTCATAAAATGGAACAGCGTTCGAGTTACAGAATACGCGGAGAAGTATTTTATTGCTTTTGTGAAAATTTATAGTTCAGTTGCTGCCGAGAAAGATGAAGCTCTTTATAAAATCAAACCTGAACTTTTTCTGGAGTGCTGAAGTCTAATCGACTGTCCTAGCACTTATTTCTCAAAGGAGTAAAAGAAGCAAAGAAGCACAGCAATGGCGCTTCCTGGTGCAGGAACAATTTGCCTTTTTTTTTT
>VXAK01001477.1:28061-77599 GCA_013399435.1 Arenaria interpres | reverse complement strand
TTTTTTTTTTCCTCCATTTGTTTGAAGCTGTTACTCAGGTCTGCTTCACCAAGGAGGGTAAGGGGGAGAGGGGTGTCAGCCAAGGTCACAGACAGCCTTTACAGGAAGGTTTCAAGGGACAGAGAACTAGTTCAGCTAACCAAGCCTGAAAGGCAACGTTAAGGGAACAAAAATTCAATAACTTAAAAACTTTAAAAGATGAGTAACAATCTAGTCGGCATTCTCCAAGAGAAATGTGGAGAAAAGCAGCTTCTTATGTGAATATTAAGACAGGAAAAATATTTTAAGACTAGTGATAAAATATTCAATCAGGACGGAATCTTTTTAACGTTCAGAAGAGGATATTCAGTACCAGTATCATTTCGCTCATTACAGATGAGCAAACACCATCATTATCATCATGATCACCACCACTTATCATTTTTAGCCTCTGGAGATTACAGCCAGGACCAGCACTCTACTGTGCTGGAGACTGTACATATAGATAAGAAGAGGCGTTCCTTGCCCTGAAGAGCTCACAATTTCAACAGGTAAAACAGAAAAAGGGAAGTGTATTGCTCCCTCTGTGCGAGGGAGTACACGGAATTTTGTTCAGCAGAACCTGTATATACTGGAGACTCTCTATGCAGTGGAGTGGCAAATTGGAGACATGCTGGAGAACGAGTGATGGCAAGCTATTAACACTTGGAGCAGGGGTTTTGTTTGTTTATTTGCTTTTACAAGAGGATAGATCAGCTCATAATTGAATTATTTGCCTAGTAACAATCACTTCATCTCTAAAATAAAAACTATTCGCATGACTGACTCAGAAGAGAAGCCGAAGCAAACATGAACACCAACAGAAACCTTAGACTTGAAAAAGATGACCTGTACTCTGGCTTTTTATCCCATTATCTTATTCTTCATGGCATGATGTGGGCTTTTCTGATTGCTCAGGACAGGCCACACAAACAGGAACTGATTTCGCTCTTTGACTACTATTTCTCTCTCTCTGATGGAATTCAGAGGGGATGGGGCTGAAAATGCACTCAGGGATACTCAGTAAATATAAGCCAGTCATAGGAGGCATTTTACACGTGGGGTTCACAGAGCTGACCTGAACACTCTAAGAGAAAATACACTAAAGCTCTTTTTACTCCAAAAGAAACCTTTTAACAAATTAGTCCCAATACATTTCTTTTGCTCTGATTCCATCCTAAAGAAGAACATGTTCTGTTACTGTCCTCTCTGTCTTTTTGCTGGACCAAGCTCTTTATCTATCTCTTAGATAGATAAGATAGGTAGACAAGGTTCTGGGTTGACAAAATACTTTTCTCAAGGGTAAGATGTTGATCTGCCTGTCGCCTCTCAGGACAGCCTGGGCTTTAACTGAAAAGCAGATCATGTGAATCCCTTGTAACTTATTTTATCTCTTTCTCTACTATATTTGCCCTCTAATACAGGAAGAGCTTTTCTTAAATGGCGATATTCTTATTTCCATTTAAATCAACAACATGCTAGATATAATGTGTGCTGTCACAGACCCATTTATGCTGGAATTTATCCAGAACAGTGACTTCTACTAATTGATGCTGAAGTGGACATGCAAAGATTTTGGATGCTATAGAAAAAATATTTACAGTGTGTCATGACCTAGAAGTCAGCTCTGAGAAACAACGAAAAAACCTTAACAATACTTGCCAACCTTCAGAGAGACAGCACCCATACAGCTAATTCCAGAAGGCCACAGCTGGTTCTGCCCAGGGCCATGCAGTGATGTCTGCTCCGTGATCTCTAGTGTCCTCTGTTCCAGAACCATGGTGCAGGGATTTACTTACAGCCCAGACCTGCAGAAAGCTACACTGATGTTCTAGAGTTTATCTAGAACTTCTAGAACATTGCGCTCGTGAGACCCCACCTGGAGTACTGTGTCCAGCTTTGGAGTCCTCAACACAGAAAGGACATGGACCTGCTGGAACGGGTCCAGCGGAGGTCCACGAGGATGATCAGAGGGATGGAGCACCTCTCCTATGAAGACAGGCTGAGACAGCTGGGGTTGTTCAGCCTGGAGAAGAGAAGGCTCCGGGGAGACCTTATAACAGCCTATCAATACCTGAAGGGAGCCTACAGAAGAGCTGGAGAGGGACTCTTTGTCAGGAAGTGCCGTGACAGGACAAGGGGCAACAGTTTTAAATTGGAAGAGAAGAGATTTAGATTAGATCTCAGGAAGACATTTTTTACTATGAGGGTGGTGAGGCACTGGAACAGGTTGCCCAGAGAAGTTCCGGATGCCCCATCCTTGGAGGGGTTCAAGGCCAGGCTGGATGGGGCTTTGAGCAACCTGCTCTAGTGGGAGGTGTCCCTGCCCAGGGCAGGGGGGTTGGAACTGGGTGATCTTTAAGGTCCCTTCCAACTCTAACCATTCTATGATTCAATCTGTTTGGGTCCTCTACTTTAAGTTGGAGGCTGTTTCCTCCAACCCCCCCACACTGTCTAAGAGGAATAAACCGAGACTAAGAACGCAGAGAGTTAAGAAAAGAGGTTTCCTGAGCATCACTGGAGCCTCTTCAACTAATATACTTTCTGCTCTCTGGTGAGACTTTTCACCTCTCAGCAAGAAGTGTGCCCTTGCAAGATGATAAGCATTTGAGGTTTTGAAGCTGTCAAAAAAAGTAAGCGCATATGGATGACAGTATACAATCAGTTTGCTACATATCAATCCTATGAGACAAGTACTGTTAAAAAAAGAATTAGGCTAGATTTCCCCAGTCTTATGTTTGGGACCTCAAACTGCATATCAGGCATAATTAAATAAATTCCATATATGTAGCTAGACATGTTTCTAATTGACACTCACTAGTTAACTCAGTTAACACTAGTTATCCCGTCGTTTAGTTTCCAGTCCTAGGTGTTCTTACATATATCACAAGCCATCAGCTTAAAAGAAAAAATAGAGAGAAAGATTAAAAGTTTTCTAAGAAGGTATCGACCTGAGAACGCAAGAATCTTAGCCAGTTTGGCATGTTTTTCTACACAACATTTGCTGTGAGAAAGAACAAGAAGACAGAGAGCATACAAGGAAAGGAAAAATACCTTAGTAACTTATTAAACTTTTAAAAAAAGTGCAAGGAGGGAATTTCATTAAGATGGGAAAGAATTACCATGTTTTAAGGTTACACCAGACTAAATCCAAATGATTAATGGCTTGATTTCAAAATTTGCTGAACACCTGTATTTCCAAGATGCTGACTTCAAAAGAATTTTTGGGTGCTCAGAACTTGTGTAAATCAGGTCACAGTGACTTGTCCAAGGTCATGCCAAAGCGGCTGATGACAAAACTGAGAGCAGACACTGCCCTCCAAAGTCCCGGTTCACAACTATACGATAACCCCTGGAAAAGCCACTTCATCATTTTAAGCGTGAGCATTCCAGCTAAAATCAGGGCTATGCGATGCTGGTCCTTCTCTGCATAAATAGCAGAGATATTTCTACCTGAAAAACTCATAATTTAAGTGACAAATACAGAAAGAATACTCTTTTCTTTTTAACAACCTATATGAAAATTAAATACTTTGAAATCACATGATTTGGTAAATGGGTGCTGTGGCAAAGCACAGATTTGTATGTTTGATGGGAATAAGAGAGAACAACCAGAGTACATCTCAGTTACGGTTAAACATAGGACAAGTCCTCTGTTGCTCCTCTGTCACACATTGTCAACAATCTATCTAATGCTTGTCAGAGGGAAAATACGTAGTAAGACAGTAGAATGGCCTTGATCAATCAGAAAATTAGTGATACCCATTCGAGCTCCAGCTTTAAAAAGAAAAATAGAACATCGACTTGCATCTTTTACCTGTGCTTTCACCAATGGCACTGCACGGAGTTTCTTCACTGCATCAGTAATGTCTCTGGTTTCCACCGAACAGAGAACACCGCAGATTGTTTTAGCCACTTCAATCACATTATCAATGTTACGCTGTTGATAGCAAAGAAAGGAAAAAAAGCAAACAACAGACATATGCCATTTATCAAAAATGCCTTACCATAAGCTTCATGCCCATCTAGAAAATCATATCCACTCATGCAAAATTAAAACACACCATGCATTAGTCTGGCTACATTGAAATCGTTAGGGACCGATAGTTTCTCAAGGGTAGCATAATTTTTATTGAAGTCCAATTATCCTCCAACAAAATGTGCCTTGTTGAAACTGTGACAAATTTGGTATCTCAGACTGATTTTGAGGCAAAACATTGGTTTGTCTGAACTTCACGAGCGTAGAAGCACTGTGAAGAAACTTCTGAGGAAACACGAACCCAAACGATTCACAAACTTTCTGAGGTTTTTATGATACTGGGAAATTATCCCCACTATTGTCTCCTACCCATCTCTGTGAGCGCTGGCAGACAGCCATGTTCCTCCTAAAAATAGTGACTGTGTGGGAGGCTGCATAATCTGACACCTGTAGACTGAGTACTTCTGTAGCTAGCTTTTCTGCAAAATATAGATACAGTTCAAACTATTAAATCTTATTGGTAGTAAAAGCAGATCTTAAATATTACAATACGAAAAAAAAAATATCTCTAGGTGAATAACCTCAGAAATACTTTGGGGGAATTCAAGAAAAGATAATTTGAATCCCAAAGGAAGGAAAATAAATAAATAAATAAATAAGAATACATGGGTTTCCTGCACAGTTATATCACTTCATTAAACCTTAAAATACATTCTTCTGAACAAGTAGAATCTTTCCTATAAATATTCTCCGTGTTTCTGTACTGATAAACGTTCCTTTTAGTGTGCTACAGCATGTCTACGTACTGATAAAACCATTTCTCTAACTCATCTATTTCATGCCTGAAAAAGAAAAACTGTACCAAGATGAACTTTCTATTTTTAAGCTTAAGGTTTATACCCAGACTGTACTGAGAATGTTACCACCTGTCATTAATACAAATACATTTAAAAATTTATTTGTTGCTAATTCCACTTCACATGTCTTGAGCAGAACTAAAGCAGGAATGAACTATATAAAATATCCTCAAATATTTGGTGGTCAGAATTCTTCTAAATATAAGTTGTTGGTTTTTTTTTTTTTTTAGTAATTAAAGACAGCAAGACCTTTTCATCCTAGAAGGAGAAAAAGGCTATGGCTGACGGTGATCTGTTGAGAACTTTAGACCTTCCTTTGGTCTGAAGGTGATTCACCCTCCTGCCAGTTTACAAGGAGGGCATTTCCTTTCTTTTGTATTTCTTACCTATCACTTAGATTTTTAAATTGAATTCCTGCAGGATTTACTTTCTACGTACACATACATTGCCAGCAGAAGTAGAAAACCATAAAAATGCCATGGTTTTTTTATCATGTATAACATTGACAACACCAAAGCATTATGCATGCCAGTTTACCATGCAGTTGCGGCAGAAATGCATATATATACACACACATATACATACATATGTATTTTTTAACTACTATATACAGTTTGCAATTAAAAATTAAATGTAATCATAATCATTTAATTTAAATACATTTTAATTCAGTATTTTTCTTCTTCACAAGTGGATATGGATTATTAGAACAAGGCATATTACGTCTATAAAGACACATTCATGCAGGGCAATTTCTTAGTGGTACATGAGCAACAGACATATACAAGAGTAATCCTTGCATAGAGGAACAGCTATACTGCTGGACAGAAAAAAACCCAACAAAATCAAACCCAACAGCTTATATTTTTCTAGGTACATATATATGCTGTTCCACAAAGAGAGCTGGGTAACTGGAGGAATGTATCCATTTGTGTGTAATATACTATTCCGTTTAGATAGAAATTAACAAAGTACTTAGTATTTTCTAGAAGCTACTATACCATACACTTTGTTTATATGGTTGTTACTTACAAGGAGCATATTGAAGATCAAGGATAGTAAACATATGAAAAAATTATGTAAAACTGTATCCTATGAATGATTACTTTTTCACATTATTTCTCTTTTGGGGTATTATCA
The DNA here is from genome assembly GCA_013399435.1 of Arenaria interpres. Lineage (NCBI taxonomy): Eukaryota > Metazoa > Chordata > Aves > Charadriiformes > Scolopacidae > Arenaria > Arenaria interpres. The sequence continues at coordinate 71,605 of VXAK01001477.1, read as the reverse complement.
AGTAAAGAGTTTTCCTTTTCCGTATGTAGACACATGACATTGATTTTTATCCCAAAGAAGGAAAGACAGAGACTAATTTCTTACAGAAGTTTTACATTTTCTGAAAGTCCAAAAGAATTATAGTAAACATCTTGTATATGTGTTTTTTCCCTCTGCATATTTAAATACCAGCAGAACCTTTGAAGGATATTTGGGTGTTTAAATTATTTATATGATGAAAAAAAGGCTGCTTCATTCTAGAAGTTCTACACTCTGCGTTAAAAATTTACAAAGTTTTCTCTCCAAATTAACAGTACTTTCTGAATAGATTTAAAAATGAAGTGCACGTCAAGTGATTACCAGGGCAATCCAAATGGCTAGTTGTCTGACTGCGCACACTCTCCGGGAACATTTTTTACATTTCAACCCCAAACAGCACCAATCCCAGCCCCAAGTTGTGCCAAATATCCTAAACTATTTTTTTTTTTCCCTTTCCCATTTTGTAGAGGCGTTATCCACCATAAAATGATTTTTCCATTCATTGATCATTACTAATAACAATCTTAGTGGGCTTGTCGCAAAAGTCAGAAGTACTGGTAATTCCAAGGCTTTTTAACAGCCATCCTTGAACAAATAAATTTGGAATTAGGTAGACAAATGTGAAAAAAAATTATTGATTTTTTAAAAGTGAGAATCTCAAGATCTGTCTGATTAAATCTGAATGCTTAAGAAAGTTCCAGCTGAGTACAGAACTTAAGCAGGTATGTGTGTTCTTAATTTAGTACACGTGGGTAACTCCCAGTGGCTTAAAGTTCAGCGTGTGCTGAGGGTGGCTTGTGGTGAAATCAGAAGGAGAGTAACAACCCTCCCAGTGCTGTGAGTGCTGGCTTTGAAAATCAACATAATTATTCCCATGTAACCTCGGGATATGGGGCAGTTATGAAAATCCTAATTTTAAACTTCCTTAAAGGAATCTAAGCAGATGTTAGAGAAAATAAGTAAACAAGGATACAACTAAAAGGTTCTTATTTTTTGCTTTCTTTACTATATATTTATGACTACAACTTACTACATTACAGCTCCATAATTTTTCAAGCCACTTATTAAAGCAAAGCAATAACACTAGTTTAAATTATTATAGATTTGAAAAAGATCCATACACTTCGATGCCTCTGAATGAAAACATCTGCATGGTGATCTGACCTATGTCATTAATTTGCAATCCTTTCTTTTAAGCAATTCATACAAACTTTGTTGAGCGTCCCTGTGTAGACAAGAGCTTGTTAAAAAAAACCCACAACACTACAGAGAAATCTAGCTCTAGAGTAACACATGCATATTTGTTGCATAGCATAAATATTTGAAAAATGTCCTTTCTTCCCTTTATAAAAAGTTAATGATCTCAAGTAATTGCTTACTCAAGGTAAAAATCTTTAGCAAAAACAAATTTAAGAGTTCTTCATTATAGGTCTGAGGAATATCTACAAAGCATCAGTTGCAGAGGGTGGATTGTAATGTCTCATTAATGTTGAGATTATAGCTTTCTTTGAGTTTGGAATCTTCTTACTTTAGGCCCTAAAATTTCAAGTGAATGTGAGTAACTACACTGATGGGTCTACTTCAGCAACGAAATATATACGGGTATTTGAGGTTGGGGACCTCAATTTTCCAAATGGTTAAGACTGCATCCCATTTTAATCGCTAAATAGTTCCCTTTGAGAAGTTGCTTACAAAGGAAAATTCAGTGAATACCTACACAGTACCATAAACAGAGCTTTACTTCGTAGACAGGAACAGTTCAACAGCTTTTCAATTTCTATACATTTTGCAAAAGAGTCAAAGATTTCCACAAAAATGTAGAATATTTTTATCTACATATATATCATGTGTATTGATATATATTTATGCATTTGTGTATATGTCTGTATGTATACATGCATTTATATATATATGTGTGTGTGTATACACACTTTTATGGATGTGTATGTTTTCTGACTATTCAAAATAGAAATACCCATGGATCAAGGGTATCCAAAAAGATTAAAACCGGGCCTTGAATATGGGTGTCAGATTTCTGAAACAAAATAAGAAGTTTATGTTTAACATATATTTCAAGGAAATCCATACTTCAGCATAAGGAGTTATAACTCTGGAAGGGATGCACCAGAATATCTCGATGCTACATCAGTATTCTTGGATTTTATTAAGGTCCATTTTCTTTCCAGTCCCAAACCTTAGAAAGTCAGTTAGCAGGACACCTAAAACTCAGATCAAATAGCCATTTGGTTTCTTCCCAACTATCGCTCAGATACTCATTTGTCCTTCAGACATTTGTCCTTAAAACATTAGTTAGTACAGAAGATTTCATAAGAGATTTTTCCTTCAGGCATGTAACATTCACTTGGCAGCCCACAATACTTTAAAATAAAGCTCTTACAAGTTTTACTGCCTAAACCTAACCTGCAAACTATTGCATGCTTGAATATATATCCTAAATATGCAAACATTTGGTTTGTGGGTTTGCAAAATCAGGGACAAATTCTGCAGATATATATAGTGTATTATACCTCTACTAATTTCAAATAATATACTGTCAATCCAAATGATCCTGCTTTATTTACAGGTTCCTTGACACTTTGAAATAGTCTCCTTTGATATCTTAAATTTGTAGCACTTTCTTCCTGAACTCAAGCCAAGTTTTATTAAGAGAATTTATATTCTTTCAAAGTCATGTTGAACAGCCTTAATTAAAAGCCTTCCTTAATTGCATTTGAGACAGATTAGTAATTAGATACCTTTCACGTAGAAGTTAATGCTTTTCTGGTATAACAAACTGAGAACAAATACCTCATTTTGCAACAGATATTCCACTTGAGTTCTATATTTCATAATAACTGAAACAAGGTTCCATCTGGAAATCAGAAAAAAAGAAAACAACATTAAGTTAGTAACAATTCAGTAAAAAGAACAGGTTTGGGTTTTTTTCCCACATTCTATAACTTGGGAATAGTTTAATTGACAATGTTTTTATGTTGGTATAAAATAAGGACAAGTGCTTATGTAGACATCATGCAATTGAGCCTAAATCTCCATGGGTTTTTTGTAGCCATTTGCCACAAAGCAAAGATGTAAAAATCTTCTACTTATACCTGGAGGACAGACATTTCCCAAGCGAAAGAACTCCGGTAACCAACTTGCTATTTCAGTGTCCGCTGAACTCCAAATCCCATTTATTTTATGTTTTAAGGTTAAGCAAGTGCTTAAATACTACCCTGAAGAAGATGGACAGAAGTACATGCTACGATGCCTTCTTTCTCAATCACTTCACAGGCTAAAGCTACAGAGAATCAGGCAAAACACCTGCAAAAGCTCTGCCTTTCAAAAGTCCATACTAAGTGACAAGTATAAAACTGAATATTATAAATAGGGACAGCTCTGCTACATAATTCATTCAACTTTATTTGCTTACAGTTCTCAAATTCAAACACTCAAACTGTTTCAGCAACTACCTTTTCCGTAGTATTACCTAAGCTGTGAATTTGTTTTACTTCTATAGACAGACGTATACCACCCTGTAGTCCCATGCCTTTGACATGCTACAGAAGGTGCCACAAAGCTTGTACAAGCAAGAGTGCTGTGCCTTAGAAAAGCTTCACTAAATTAATTAGGGTAACGAACAGGAGTATACCTCTCTATAACTGAATTATGGGACTGACACTTCAGCCGTAAACCTTAGCACCGGGAGCCTGTGGTTCTAAAATGATATTTCCAACAGATAACCAAAATCAGACTTTTCCTTTTAAGAAGCATTTGTGTAATTTTCTGAGTTTCAAGCACAGTCAAATTCTAGCCATCATTTATTTGTCAGCTGAAACAAAACAAAAAAGGTGCCTATCAGACCATGGCTAAGGCTGTTACACACAGGAGTACACCTTCTTTTCCTTTGACAGCCTACTTTGTTGGGTGAAACCTTCAGGAAAAGGTAGGGATACCTGAATTTCCACTTCCACACCCTTCCTAGCCTACTGATGGGGAAAATGGACACTTTATTGCCTTTATAGTCCTCAATGGTAGTTAGGGTTTGCATGTGCTTTTATGAAAAAGTGGAAATTTTAATTTATATTCTTTCTTCAGTGTTTATTTGCTTTACTCTATCACTTTATTCTTGCCTTTTTTAATATATTTTATGCCTTTTTTCTTATATTTCCCACTGACCCTTTGTATTAGGGTTCACTCTCCTCAGAAGGCTTAGAAGGCATTTCCCTGCCATTGCAGTCGGGTAGCTAAAAGTCACAAAAGTACTTTGATTGCTTCAAAGCAAATGGGCTATTGTTTGCAGAGAAATCGTGCATGTCCTCACGTATCTTAGCTGGGCTGAGTAATCAGAGATTAGACTTGCAACTGTGGTCCAAAGTAGAGGTTTCACCGTAGGTGTTTAGACTCATTATATGGCAAGAGAAGGAAATAGAGTCATTGCCCTGAAATCATCATATGGAATAGAGAAATATTAGGTGGCCTTCCCCGTGCTAATACCAGAGTGTATTTCCCTGTAGACGCCTACTATTCACCTCCTCCTACAGATGGTTTTGCCTTTACAGCTTCTTATTTCCAATCTGCACTAGCCTTACCTAGCCAGGCAGTTTGTGGGTTGAGTAGCTGTCTGGCAATTCCTCCTGTAATCCTGTTAAATCATAGCTAATACAAGTTGTCGCTCCACTTTGACCAAATTTCCAGGCAGAACATCTTTTTCATAGCATTACCCAGCTCAAAAGTAGTTCTGGACATAGGAGCTTGCCTTGTTGCCTTGACGCATACAGGTAAGAACGTTTATTAGCATGCTTGGCCTAAATGCAGGTCGCAGAACAATTGCAGAAGTTATAATACTGGTTGAAAAAATTAGCATATTTTCCATCAGTTTATTCTACCCTAGAGAGTTTTCTCTATAAAGTAGCCATAATTTTACATAATTAATAGGAAACAAATCCAGCAACTTGTGAAAATGATCAAAATACCTCTACAAATGCTTTCCTGAACCTTTGGATGCTAGATAATTAATAATACCCATATATTATCACACAGACATACTTCATACTTGCACATCTTTGATAACTGTGTACAAATGTGACAATGCTAACCAACCCATGAACATTACCCATGAACATGAACCCATAAACATTCAGTGGTTTTTTTTACAAAGAGGAAATTTTTGGAGCTTTTACCATGGTTAATATGATTCAATAATTTGGAAAAGAAAAAACAAAGTATAAACAACTTGAGAGAGTCAGTCTTTGATCCCAGCTGGTCTATATGGGAAGAAGATGACAAGCATATAACTTACTATATAGTATATTCTATAGCTATATTATATAGTATAATCTATATCTATATTATATACTTACAGCATTCATTTTTCAGTTTCCTGGCAGCAGCACCTGCTGTGGAGCAATGCTAGGTCTCCTATCCAAACTGCTGCTTATCACCATGCTGCCAAACTAAGCGGTGCCTAACTGCGTGGATCAGACTGGCCATCGTGGTATAGCTACTGGCACCTCAGTGTCAGAGATTATCACGGAGTCACAGAATTGTCAGAGTTGGAAGGGACCTCTAGAGACCATCCAGTCCAACCCCCCTGCCAAAGCAGGGTTGCCCAGAGCACATCACTCAGGACGGCATCCAGGTGGGGCTTGAAGATCTCCAGAGAAGGGGACTCCACACCCTCCCTGGGCAGCCTCTTCCAGGGCTCTGCCACCCTCACCCCAAAGAAGTTCTTCCTCAGATTTGAATGGAACTTCCTATGTTCCAGCTTGTACCCGTTGACCCTTGTCCTATCGCTGGAAACCACTGAAAAGAGTCCGGCTCCATCATCCTTCAACCCACCCTTTAGGTACTTATAAACATAGATAAGATCTCCCCTCAGCCTTCTCTTCTCCAGGCTAAAGAGCCCCAGCTCTTTGAGCCTTTCCTCGTAAGGGAAGTGCTCCAATCCCTTAATCATCTTAGTTGCCCTTTGCTGGACTCTCTCCAGTAGTTCCCTGTCTCTCTTGAACTGAGGAGCCCAGAACTGGACACAGTATTCCAGTTGTGGCCTCACCAGGTGCAGAGCAGAGGGGGAGAATGACCTCCCTCAACCTACTGGCCACATTCTGCCCTATGCAGCCCAGTTATGTGCCCCAATGGACTACAGATCTTCTGATGCACTCACTGATTTGCGTTGTGTTTTGTTCTCAAGCTATAAAAACCAGCTCCTGAAGTGATGTAGGAGCTGCTGGTTTTATTTTTTCATGTTTGCCTGTGAGAGCAAATCTGATTATTTCAGAGGTAAGCTTTCGGATCATTTCTTTTTACTTCATCTCAAGCCTGTTCAAGCAGCTCTTTTTCCTTCTCTCCCGGATCTAAGCAGACTGAGTACCTCAATCAGTATGTTCTCTAAAATACAAATGTTTGTGTGCTACAAATGTAACTACAGCGCATGCAGACAACCCGAAGCATTATTTTATTTAGCTCATCTAAATACTCACAGCTGTGAAGGAACAGCAATACGGGAAAGTAATCTGCTGGGCTTCCTACGTTCCAGGCAGATTTGCACAGGCTGCGTTGAGCCCATTCTACTGCACCTCCGTTCCACTCCATCCATCTACTCCATCCCTGTTACAGCCCTAGCTAGATACAGAACTGAGGAATTGTAATGTTTCAAACATATGTCCCAGTGCAGAATAAGCACAAAGATGTCATTGCATGTTATGTTAGAAACAGCTGCTAAGACCAGATATGATATTATTGACTCGCCTACTCACAAAAAAATACTAGGGTGGTGCTGCTTACAAGAATAAGGGCTTTTCTTCACTGTATGGCTCACTTATAATTTTTGTGGTGCTTCAAATCCATGTGTGATTAGATTAGAAAATAATTGTGCTAGAGCTTTCAGCTCAGACTAGTTGACTCCAATGAAGAAGAAGAAGAATATGTGAACGCTGCTAAAGAAGTTTGCTCAAGGGAGCGACTTTTTCATTCCTAAAGAGTGCATGAAGGCTTGTGTTCACAATATTTGGAGTAGCCTCAGTTAGAACCAGTTGAGCACCCTGCATAGCACCAAATGAGAACCTTCTCCAGGCTCCCTATGACTCCGAAGTGCTACTAAGACATGTAGGTTGTTATATTCATTAAAAAGGTGGGGTTCAGCTCAAAATGCCCAACATAACATGATGGTATTTCCATACCATAACATGAAAGGTATGTAACGTACATCCTGGAGCAAACCTTAAGCACAATGCTGGAAGACTGCATATGTGCAAGGAGTCTAGTCTGGTACTGTCTCATGGACACAGCCTCCAGGGGGCTGTCCCTGGAACGAACTAGGAAGTGGATGAGGTTAGAGAATACTTAAACTGGACATATGTTCAGTCCACAGGCCATGATGAGATGCACCCACAAATGCTGAGGGAGCTGGTTGATGTCATTGTGAGGCCATTCTTGATAATCTTTGAACAAACGTGATGATTGGAAGAGGTGCCTGAAAATTGGAAGAAAGTATACATCACTCCCATCTTCAAGAAGGACAAGAAGGAGGATCCAAAGAACTACAGGCTGATCCCCTTGAAGCTGAGGAAGTTTGATGGAACAACTAATCCTGAGAACCATTTCCAGGTGCATGAACTACAAGAAGGTGATAGAGAGTAGTCAGAATGGATTCACCATGGGAGAGTTGTGCTTGACCAACATGATAATATCCCATGATGAAATTATAGGTTTTTGACACTGTCACTCATAGTAACCTCCTAGAGAAGCTAATAAACTATGGGCTGAATGACCAGATGGTGAGGTGGATTGAAAACTGGCTGAATGGCTGGGCCCAGAGGCTGGTGATCAGTGGCACAAAGTCTAGTTGGAAGCTGGTAACTAGCGGTGTACCCCAGGGGTCAGTCCTGGGTCTAGTACTCTTCAACATCTTCCTTAGTGATCTGAATGATTGGGCAGAGGGTACCCTCAGCAAGTTTACTGATGACACAAAACTGGGAAGAGTGGTTGATACACCAAAGGGTCGTACTGCCATCCAGAGGGACGTCAAAACGGTGGAGGAAATGGGCTGACAGGAACCACATGAAGGTCAGCAAAAGGAAGTACAAAGTCATGTACCTGGGGAGGAATAAACCCATGCACCAGCACGTGCTGGGAGCTGACTGTCCAGAAAGTAGCTTTGCAGAAAAGGACCCGGCAATTCTCATGGACGGGAAGCTTAACATGAACCAACATGTCCTTGCATCCAAAAAGGCTAAAGGTGCCTAGAGGTATCCTGGGCTGCATTAGCAGGAATGTTACCAGCAGGCTGAGGGAGGTGATCCTTCCCCTCTTACTCAGCACTGGTGAGGCCACATCTGGAGCACTGTGTTCAGTTCCAGGCTCCTCAGTACAAGAGAGACATGGATGTACTGGAGAGAATTCAACAAAAGGCCACTAAGACGATGAAGGGACTGGAGCATCTCTCCTGTAGGGAAAGCCTGAGAGCTGGGACTATATAGCCTATAGAACAGAAAGCTCAGAGGGAATATTCTTGATGTATATAAACACCTGAAGAGAGGGTACCAAGACAACGGAGCCAGGCTCTCTTCAGTGGTGACACGTGCCAGGACAAGAGGCAACGGGCACACTGCCTGAAACAAACTGAAACACAGGAGGTACTGAAGGTGACTGAGAACTGGCACAAGTTTCGCAGAGAGGTGAAGTTTCCCTCCTTGAATATATTCAGAAACCATCTGGACACACTCCTGGCTAAGCCGGCCTGTGTCTAGACATTATTTAATTAGGTCTTATACAAAGAAATACCTACTCTTGTTTGTTTTGAATCTGGTACTTTCACTTCAGGCTCCCTTTATCCTGCACTGGAAGATACAGTAAATGATCCTTTTCTTCAGACATTCTCTGTGCTCCTTGATTTCATAGACTTGCCATCTATAAAATACGCATCTTCTATTATCTCTTCATCAGGGTGAAGAATATCGTTACATATTTGTTTCTCATATGAAAGGCACCTCATTCTTCTGAGCACCCTTGCCGCCCTTCTCTTCACTTTTTCAAGTTCTATTACAACATATTTGAAATGGGAGAAGCAGAACCGTTGGCGATATGCAAGATAAATGTACACCCTACACTGATACTATGGCATAATACTGTTTTTCGCTTTTTCATTTAGCTCATAATAATTCCCAACATTTGTTCTATCTTTTTTTTGCAGCTGCTGTGCACCAGGCTGACATTCAGAACTATTTATTATAACCCCAAGAACTCACTCCTGGTGGTAAAAGTCAACTCAGAGCCTATGATTTCATGTGTGAATTTAAGACCAGTTCCTCCCATCTACATTTATCTTCTCAAAATTTCATCTGCCACTTTATCACACACTCAACTCAGCGTTGTAAAACCCTTCTGCAAATCATCACAGGCAGCTCCTGTGCACATTCTGGACAGCAAACTTTTGTCACTTAGCTTTTACCCCTTTTTTATATCATGTAAGTTAGAAATGCAATTGAGAGCACAGGGTCTGACCGCAGATCTTTCTGGGTCATCACTGCTGGAAAATGTTTTCTCCTACCTGTCAACAATCCATGGGACAAGCAGGAAATAGTGATCACACACAGTTCAAGCTTTTACTTTTTCAGTATTTACTAAACTTGCAGCTGAAGAAAGAAAGCGTTTATTGCTATGCTATCAGTTATTCATTGCCCTACAGCACCAGAGGAAATTTTGTGGACCATAGTTGATTTGCAGCTCAACATCTTATCAAATATCCCCTCTGAAGACTCTCTTTGCAGTGGAAAAGGCCACACGCTTTACATCACAAGACATAAACCAGTCAATACGTAGTGTGCGTATAGACTGTATGATTGGTTTGATCTCTTTATAGCAAGGACCGCAATGAAAATTTGGGCCATGCCCCTAGGAAACCAGATGGGTCCTCAGCAAGCACCAGATATTGATATTGAACAAGTCACCGCCTCTCTGTTTTCCTCCATCTGCTAAATGACAGGTGTGGCATTTACCGTTCTTGGCAAAGTACTTTATACTACATTGATGAAAAACATTACAAAAAGTGCTAACAGCTTCTTTATCTAAGTGCATGAAATGGAACATAATGAAAGTTGCATGAAGAATTTATCTTATTTAGTGCTTGTCCACGGTAGGTTAGCTTTAGAGTCAGATGCGTTTTGAGTGCCAAGTTAAAAACTTGTCATAGCTAGCCTCCGTTAAAAAAATAAAATAGAACAAAACCTCACTCAACGGTGAAAACACAGGCATAACGAAGAGAAAATCTATTATTTTTACAGTATTTACTCTTAAAAATTCTCTAAGAGACATGCATACATGAAAATTATGACTTCCTCAATCCTGAGAATCTTTGGGAAACATGAAAGCTCTTACTAAACAGTCAATGACATGAAACGAAAAGAATGGAGAAAAAACCACAGATCTATAAATTATTATTGATATTTTCTAAGCAATCGATAAGGTCTGAAAATGAGTGTCTAAAACATTGGACGAATATTCTTTCTCTTTGGTATCATTCCTGTCACCAGTGGGTCTCAGAATTGTGCCTTGGGGACAGAAGGATCACTGTGAGTATGAACAATTACAAACAGAAATACCATTAAATACCAGTGCTCTTACCCAGTCAGTCTCCAGGCACAAGTGTATTCTAACAGCTGATTCACACTGAACCGTCTTTGGTCATCCTCATGCTGTGGAAGAGAAGCATACAGTGAGATCTAGTATTCCGACAGGAAGAATCGATGTTGGAGAGATTTGCTTGGTATTTTCCAAAGTCAGCGTGTTCTTTTAGGACCTCTCCTTTCAGAGCGCTCAGGATGTTTCGGACTGAAATTTTATTTGGTGAATCTCTCTCATGTTACACAGGGTTGGACTACATAGGAGGCCAAACCAGACTGTCACAGTAGTTCCTTCTAGCTACATACACGATTAAGACTATAGTCAGGCCTCAGTAAACCCTGCCTCTGCTTTCTTCTTACAGACAGCAGAAGGTACCCTTTTGCAATAGCAATATACGCTCAATGTGTGCAAATATCTGATGGGAAATAACGAAGACAAGGAAGTCAGACTTTTCTTTAGTAGTGATCACTGACCGGACAAGAGGAAAAGAGCGGAAATTAAAGCACATGAAACCCCTCCTCAACACAAGAAAAAAAATAATTCTGTGAAGGTTGTCAAACACAGAAAGAGGTTGCTTGAAAAGGTTGTGGAGTAGGTTTGAGTATCTGAGATTTTCAAAACTTGACTAAACATGGTAATGGGCAACCTGTTCCAGCTGACTCTGCTTGAGCAGGGGGACTGGACTAAATGATCCCATGAGGTCCCTTCCAACCTAAACGATTCTGTGATTTTGCTTTATTTGACACATGCTGCTGACGAAACCCATTCCAGTTCAGATATAGTCTTCTCCAGCCCCATGGATTTGCTGCCTTTGATGACGTCACTCCTCCCACGCTATGGAGGTAGCTCAGCCCATGCAAGGTATCTATTGCCAGCTTGTAAGCACCACCATGTCCTGAAAATTCTGCCCTTTTTCTGACTCCTGGTTGAGGCCATATCCCTGTAATTCATAGGGAAAGGCTACTGAAGGGTTTGTGGCAAGCATGACCCCAAATTCACTGGTCAAGGATTACAAAGAGAATGATACTTATGAACAGGTATAGCCCTGGGAGGGGCACGGCAATGAGAGAGAAGAATTAAATAAAAAAACAGAAGCAGGTGAGCAGCACAGCACATAGGCATTCAGTGGTGATGAGGTCCCTTCTCCATAATGGCTGGGAGAGTTGCCAGACTCTTACTACTTTTCTTAGCATCTCTAGAAATGCAAATGATGGCTGGGGTGGACACAGCTTAGGCTGCAGCCTACTTATTTACACATGTACTGATCTGAAATATTTGTTTGCTCAAAGGCGAAGCAGAGGACAGAAATTATATCTGGCCAAAGATACAGAAGAATCTGAAAGGCGACTCCATTTTAGGCTGGACTACACTAATGATCTCTAGAAGCTCTTTGTGAAGACAAAATGGTTTACCTTTAAGCAAAACATTACAGTAAGCAAAACAAATCTTCTGTTTGTCTTTTACTGTTTTAACTTTCATACAATAAACGTAATTTCAAAAAAAAATGAGAACAGCATAAGCCAAGGTGATGAAATACAATTCAGGATTATCCCCACCCCCCTTCCTCAAACAGAATTTGAAAGAAATTTGTATTTTCTGAAGACAAAAATACCAGTCTTTTACTTGCTTGGCTAAAAAAGCCCTCTCCTAATATTTTGAATGGTAGTTAATTCAAATATTGAAAGGTTGTTCAGAATAAGGTGATCACACTAGCAATTTTTTCTAGTTAATTGAAGTACAGTAGTGGTCTAAAGCTAACATTCTTGAGCAACTTCCGTCTCTGCTATGGTTGGATTCAATTTAAATATGTTAATTGACATGTGAATTAATTCACACTAATTCTGCTTTAGATCGCTATATAGAGATTTAGCAATAGCACCATTTGCAGAGCAGGATCTTGCTGAGCTAGATACATTACAGATGTTCTGTAAAGAATTCCCATCTGGAGCGCTACTATCTCTTTGATCACATAGTGGCAATAAGCGGAAGATGAATTAGATGAATGAAATGGAAGGGGGGGGGGAAGGTAAGAAAAATGTTCTTTAGCCTTGAAAGTGTGTGTCTTAGACCTAAGCACTAAGCTCTGCATTGTCTGGGCATTTGATCTTACGCAAACACCTGTGTTCCTTATCTCAGTGTATTGACGTGAGAGTGTTAAATGCTATTATAGAGGAGAAGACAGAGTAAGTATTTGGGGGTTAGGGGACGCATTTGAGAGTGGATGGTCTTTTCTCAGCTGATTTCAGAATTTGTCTCTGAACCCCATTGAGTTGCTCCTACAAAAATGGTTACAAGACGTACAAAAATAGCTTATGGATGAAAATTTGCAAGTGCAGCACTAATTGTGCTACATATGGCTCTGTCCTAATAACTGCTGGTTTTGCTCACAGCTCACGTCGTCTGCCCGTACCACACTCTGAGGCTTGGAGCACCTGACCTCTGACAGCCGTCATGCCATTTCAATGCATGCTATCGGACTGGCGTAACATCTCAAGCCTTGAAAGTATTTTGTAATGCTACCATAATCAGAAGCATGCATTCCAGGAAGGAAATAACACCAAGCACTCTATAGTTACTTGCTATAATACCATGATCTGATTTTGCTACTTCTAGACAGAGCAATAGGCAATCACATCCATCTTGACTCTCAGCAGATCATATCTCCCTTTTTAAAATTACTTTTAAAGTCGTGTTAACCTAAAGATGAGTGGTGTACATGTTCTGCAAAACCCATCCCGCATTTTCATAATGTCACCGCATGCTTAGATGTCACACTGCCACCTCTGGAGTCCTTACAAATAGCAGAGCCCATCCGAACTGAGCAATCACAGGGACAAGGCTCGAGCAACAGAACAAGATTGATAAGTGACAAAGTTCCTCCTTGATCTCATACGCTGACAGGACTAGAGGACAGGGAGGGATGAATTTGGAAACAATGTGACACAGACTGCAGGAGGGAGCCCTGAAGCTTAGACTGAAATTAGGTACCTATGATTGATAGGAACCCAGAAGCTTAAGGCGATCTGATGGACTAGGGCAAAAGGTGGGTGTATGTGAATTATTTAGCACCTGAATACATCAGGGTGATTACTGTATAGAAGAGCTGTCAAGATATGACTATGTTCCTGTGACACTAGTTAAACTGCAACCTTAGTGGAAATTTCTATAAAATATCATATTACAAAGTTAAAAATTTGGAAGGATCCTATAGATCACAGGTCAAATTCTCCCCATGACTCAGTGCAGATTAACTCACAAAAATAAACAGCAGCTGCATATGTGCATAACTGTCTGAGATAGCTAAAGAAACTTAAAAGCCTCAAAGTTTGTGCCTTTTTTCTTTTTTTCCCCCCCCTCCAAAAAGCCCACTATTTTCACATCTTTTTATAGGAATTCTGAGGGAGGGAAAATTATTTTCCATAAACTGCCTCTAAGCCTGTGACTTTCAAATAAATCTTACGACTGAAGCCACACATTCCAGAGAACAGCAACAACCAAATCAACTGTGAGCTCAGTAGGGACCACCTCGGATCCTTGGATTCAGTAGGACTGGAGCGGGTTTCAGCAGACCCAAAGAGATGCACAGAACCGGGTCCAGAGTGAAAGGAATCTCCGCAGCTTTCAACGCACCCCAGTCTGTGTCTCCTCTGGTCCTGACTGGTCCAGATAGTCTTGCTGGTGCTCCTGCTTGCGAGCAGAATCTCTCCTTCCCATATGAGTGTCACACCACAAGCATGCCCTGGAGCTGGAGGAATTCTCTGGGTCTGTGGTTATGGCAGCTGAAGAGCTGCTCAGGTTCTTCACTGTTATTAGTAACCCAAAGTAACTTCATGGCCTGAAGCTTTCAAGGCCATGTCAGTTACAATAGAGGGGCGATCAATAATTCACTTGAAGATCTCTGAAAAAAGTAACCCTTCCTCGTAAAACTCTATTGTAGGTTATTAATTATAGTTTCACGGAATCTTTGAGGCAATAAATGTTTTCTAATGGCCTGAACACTGCTAATTTGTTTTCCAGGCTTGTTAGTTACCTGCCTGAAAGACTATTTTTGTTTGTTTGTAATCATTCCACCTTGTAATTGTAACCGTTTCCAAAAAAGAGGAACATCAAGAGAGGCTCCGTCACTGCTCCTGCCCTCCACAATACATTGCAGTGTATCAAACATCATTTAGATACGTCAAACTGCAACAGAGTTGAAGGAGACTTTGACCGTATTAATAGATGATGAAGCATTTTACAGTAGCACCATTTCAAGGGATACTTAAAGACAAGAAAAGCCTCCGTTCTATTTGAGGTACTACACAATTTGTCTAACATATCACAAAATTTTAAACAATGGGAAAAAACAAAAACCACCTTCTTATTGTGATGGACCACTGACTTTTCTCATCCGTGATTATGCTCAGAATGTTAATGCTTACCTCATTACGCCTGGTAAAATATTGACACCATTAACACTGGCATAGGCAAATAACAATAGTTTTGAACTTTCAGGAAATACTACTTGCCGTCTGCTTTATTCCAAAAATTCCTTTCTAGAAGCAAGTGAGGCTCTTGAAGAAACCTGTAAGTGTTCCTTGCTGCCTCTCCACTACAAAAATTCATGTCTTCCCCAGATAATCAGTATGTGGGGACAAATCTGAAAAAAAAGGGTCTCTGGGATACACAGAGCACTCCCTGGAAACGGTATCTGGATAAAGGTTTTTGCTTCTATGCTGTTCCACCTAGCCATTCTTAAACACCACCTAGCCATTAGGAATTTAACACCTCTGAGCCACTCCAACTTGTGGAGTTTGTCTCTTAGAGACCACCTAGGTTAAAATACAGAGTAGGACAGATGTGTAGTCAAAACAAATCTAGCAGTCATTACTCAGCATTATTGTAATCTGTGTATACTGGGCCACCACTTGACAGGACGACTATTGGATTTTCTCCATATTCCCTGTCATTCTCAGGATTTCAACATGTGGAGAAAAATTTGCAAGGTGTTGAACACCTTCACCACATGCTATATGCATACAAGTAGGAAAACACATTTATAGCAAACTTCTAATTCGTGTCAGGCAAGAAAATGTTAGAAACCTGTAACTGCCTAGAAGGATCAATAATATATTATGACATTTAAAAGACAGAGAGGCTGGCCCAAAAAAAGGTAAGTAATTTTTCCACCATTGCACATACTCCTGTGTGCCCATAATTATATCTAATCACCAACACTCCATTCTTCTCAAGCCCTTTTTTGGTGGCACTACATGGATAAACAAAGTTTTCCGTCTCCTAACACAGATGTCCTGTCCCAGATCTAATGCTATAGAAAGAACTACGGTGGCCATCTAATCTCTGTTTAATGCAGACAACAGAAATCACACGGTGATTCCTACCTCAATCTCCACAACTGGTAGTTAAATGATAACAAGGTACCACCGATACTTTTGCAAGACAAAACTCATTCCAATGGTCACCGCACTTATTCTTTTGGCTGCTGTGATATGGGGATCAGATGAGTAAGGACGCAGGAGATGGACACTTGCTCATCCCCTTCCGAAGCTATATCAAACATCAACTTATTTCCTCTAGACTGAGAGCAAGCAGTTGCAATTCATGGATTTGAATCATTTTTGAAGAAGTGACCAGGTGACGAAAGCTTCTGTATTTCCTAATTTATTCTTTTGGATGATGCTATACCAAGAAGAATCAATGGCTTTAAAAAATAAATAAGTGAATAACATTTGCAGTGATGAATGCCAATAATTTAAGCCAAGATTGTACACACCAGCACTAAAATATTCTGCTTTTATCTATAAACTGGTTAAAATTTAAATACATAGATATATTTGGCCTCATTATAGTCCTTTTTTAATGCTCCAGGTAACACACTGTACTGACCTTGATGGTTCACATGGTGATACATATGTTAAAAGAAAGCCCCCACCCTTTTTTGTTAGAAATCTGCCATCTGACCCATATATTGACAGACTCAGGCTGATAGCACACTTATGCAAAGCAGGTAATTGGTACTATCTGTGAACAGAGTCAACACACTGCCAGTGAACAAAGCTTCTACTGTACTGTAAACTTTGGGTTGGAAGTAATTCAAGGTGGTCCACTGGGAATAAAGCTCACATTTAGTAGCATAGGTCAGTGTCATTAAGGCTCAGTAATCCACTGCAAGGTTGCTTAAACTCACAAAATCTGAACAGGAATCTCCCTGGATTTAAGATGATGATAGAACAACGTTTTCTGTAAGGACCGCATGTCCTTACAGACAGTATTTTTGCATGTCTACATACAAGCACATGCACACACACAAGTATGCATCACACATTCACAAACGCACCAACTGTGATTCTGGCTTTTACCAGTCTACCCTGGTTTTCAGTAATAATGACAAGAATCCAGATCTAATTCATTTTACACAGTGCTTTGAGTGGTTTTGCCCTTGTTCTATTTCAAAACATGGAAAGGCTGATAAAAAATAAGAATTCTCTGACCACCTGAAATAAATAGCATTAAATCCTGACAAAACTGTTTTTTTCTAAAAAGGTAACCTTTGGTCTCCTTCAGTTGTGTGCTCTCTACAGTAACTCACTAGATACAAGTCCAGGAGCAGTACGTTTCAATGGGAATTCAGCAATAATAGATGCCTTCTCAGGAAAGCAAATAATCTCTTTTCGATTATTACTGCAGGTTGCTACATAAAAGGATTGGTGGAATTTTATTCCTTCAGGGATGCTGCAAGAAAGGGGAGGAAAAAACCCAACATACCGTTCGAGACAAACTTTGCTTCAAATTACTAGTGTTGTGTAGTCGAAGCTGAACGCAGGTCGTTGCCTTGCGAAGACTTTCATGGCTGCCCAAAGTATGATCACTGCAGTTTAGGGGAAAAAAAAAACCAAAACAAACCACAAATGAATGGTTATCTCTGCTTTCCACTTCCTTCATTTTTTCCTTCCTCCTTCTCCTAAAAGAACTAGATTCTAAGTAAAGCAGATTGAATAATAGAAAACCTTTTTACTTGGCAACTACTTCCATGAAAACTGATGGGGTTTGGTTCTGGCAGATTTTCCAGTGAAATAATTTAAGAATAACTGCTTAGTTGTATATTTGACCATGAAGTTCTGTAACACCGAGAAAGAATACCCTAAACAAACCACACGTGGTCCCAAACCTTGAGATCATTCCTTCATATTCTTCAAACCTGAATTAGTGAAATTTATACAAAGTATCTTTGTTATGAATGCACCACTGCAGAATGACTTCTAGTGTTTGTACCCAACTTGAAAATCAAATATTAACTATAAGTTTGAAGATCACACACACTAAGACAGGTGGCCTGCTTATCACTCTTGTCAACTTCATCTAAGTTATAACACATTCTTAGTTTACCACTCTCAAAATTACTTGGAACAAAGATAATTTCAGTATTTCCCTTCCACTTTTTGTTTTAATCAGGTGAAATAATGCAAAAGTTATTTCATAGTTAAGGCAAACATCTTTTTACATTTTAAAAAATCCTTTGGGATTAACAGGTAGGACAAGCAGCACTGATCTTTGCAAAGGCAAATTCATCCCCAAAACAAGTTAACATGCATCATCAGTTAAAACTCTAGTACATGTTCAACTAGATTCATGTTGTTTTTTTCAAGACTCCAGGCACAGAAGCACCAAAAGGGACATTCCATATTTATACAGATTTACAGGATAGTAAATTGTCTCAGAACTTCCTGGGCATGAAGGAAAGATGATTCTTTTCAGGTTTTTCAAGTTCTATGAAAAACTCAGAATTCAGCTGTAAACTGCATTTCTTTCTACCAAAAATGGTTTTTGATTGAATATCTGAATAAAACTTGATTTAGTTCCAAAAAAACCACTTGTCCATTGTATAAATCATGGAAAGCGTGACGTAGAAGAGAGACTCATATCTCACATGGCAGCACAAGTCCCCAGCACAAATGAATGGTTAAATTTAAATAAATGTGCTGTACATAATGGCCATTCAGCACAATTACAGGGATTTCATATATCTTGTAAATGTTCTGCACCTACACTGCACTGTAGTTAAGCAAATTACATATTCATACCTTTTGTGACCTCTAATGGAGACTGTAATATAGGATTTTTAAATTTTTTTTTTTTTAAACAACTACATTAAAGTTCACAGAGGACAAACCTATTTCCATCTGACATAACAAATGCCCAAAGCAAGGTTCTCTGATGGCACAGACGTAAAAGTGAGAAAAGTTAACACCATCACAGTGAAATACCTGTACTGGTGGAAAGCATATCACTGTTATGCCTCAACCCTTCTCAAATCCCTTTACAAGCAAAAATCCAAGCAACCGATTCCTGCTTCCTGGGGCTGTACCAATGCATAGAGTCCCTTCTGCTGCTCCTCACCTCATGTGTTGTGCCTACCCATGGCTTTCTTGAAACTTCACCCTCTCCTCATTTCACCTAATCACGTCTGCCTTATGACTCTAATGATGAACTCTCCCATGATCCTTGCATCTTTTAGAACAGCCTCACACCTGTTTTTCACCTTTACCCCGCCATTATTTCTGCTCTTTCCATTCTGCCTTACCTTCAACCTTAGGACAAGTGCAGTAACAAGAAAATTATGAAGAAACACATCTGTAGGTCCCAAGTCGCTTTTTCCCCCGATTTCTCCAGTAAACAGATTCCTATTGCAATGCCAACAATAAGCCAAGCCAATGACAAAATTTGGCATAGCTGCACCAATACAGAGGAGTGTTCTCCCCAGGTAAATTGCTAAAGCTATACCCTCCCCTGTAGTTACAATTTTGGACTGCAGATGCATGAAAATATCTTTTGCAAGTATAATTATTCCATGTCATCATGCTTCCAGGCAAAGCAAGCTACACCAACAGAAGTTAAATTTGTTGGTTATAACTACATTGTTATGGTTTGAGAGAACCCGTAACAATGTATTGTCATTTAGACAATTATTCTATCACCCGATGACCTCTCCCCACCCGGAAAGGGGAATCGGGGAACACAAAGAAACACAAGGGTTGAAATATAAATAGATTTAATAGACTAAGACTAAATAATCAACAATAATACTAAAGAACCAGTATTAATCCTGATACTGATGTAAGATATACAGGAATTATACTCAGCCAATTCTCTCAGCAGGAAGCTGTGCCCTCCCAGCAGGGACAGCAAATGGCGGACACTGCCAGCGCAATGGCTTCGGGAGGAAGGGAAGGCCTCAGGGCTCCGGCACCGGGGCAAGGAGTTGTCTGGACCCGCCGCCATCAAGGGAGAGAGAGCTGTACAGCAAACTTTTCTAATTTATATTGAATGTGACGTTCATGGTATGAAATAACACTGTTGGGTCAAATGCCCAGGCCTTGCTCCTCCTTGTCCCTGCGCCTGGCAAGGCTTGAAAATGCTAACCTTGAATCCCACAGGGCCTGGCTGGCTATAGAGTAAATGTTTTCACGAATTCAGACACTAGAGTCTTCTAAAAGTGCAATTTTCCTCAGTATTAGAAGAAGAGTTAGTCCTGTGTCTCTCAACCCGGGACATACACCTACAAGTGGTTTGTGTTAGCTCTGCTGTGTCAGGCAGATACTATAAATGATCAAATCCTTCATTGGCGCAGCAATGCTGTCTGAGAGACTGCATCCAGGAGTACTGGCGATACAGTTGACTTCGTGAGTGGATTTTATTTGCACAGATACAAAGAGAAAAAAAACTTCGACAGGTATGGTGACACACGAGACTAGACAAAACGGATTAACACCTCAATATAATAATGTGGAAACCTGGTCTAGATGAAAAGTGAACTACAAGAAACAGAGGTGTATCTTTGCCACAGAGTACCTTTTAGCCATACCCCAGGCTGTAACACACTATGCAGATCTGTTACTATACCTGTACTATTAAGAAAAAAGTAATATAGCTCCCTTTGGAGGATAACATGATTACTATTAACTGTTTTACAGTGCTCTGAGCTCTGTAAAGGAAACACAAATGAAAATGCTACAACATTGTTAACTCCACAGTTTTCTCCCTATTTTTTGCTGCAGTTAGATGGAGAATGCAGCTTTGATGAGAATACCATCACAAAAGACATAAAGCAAGTCTTTGTCTTTAAGAGACATGCTAATGACCTGGTCAAAGCGACATGACTTGCCTGTGGTCTCACATGGTCTCACAATATATCAGAAGCAGAGAAAAGGAAAATCCGTCAGTCTCTCGAGACTCCCTCACCACTAGACGATTTTACCTCCTCACAGCAAGGTTCTCTGATGTGCTATAAGCTCCAAATCCTAATACAGTTCAATCAGACTTTTTTTTTTTTTTTTGAAAAAGGACTCAGCTGAGCAGCCTCCCTGAATGAAAAACTTAATCTGCAGTGACAAGAGAAAATGAAGTTTATTTTTTACAAAGAACATATTCAGCCAAAAGGTGCTTGCTTCTTATGATCCCAATCTGCATGAATATAACTCTGCCCAGTGTATAATTAATAGCTTAAGCTTCACTTTGAGTGAAAACCAATTCTTATTTGGGTCTCAATTCTCAGAGAATAGAATTAGTAAGGCAAAAAAATGTCATCAATAAGGTCACAGACAGGCATGTGAGCAGAAATGATAAGCATTTAGAGTCTTCTATTCCATACCCCTGCTCACTATGTTGGCTAAACTGCAAAGCAGTAAGGTAACAGTGCAAATTATACTATGGTAGAGTGTGGATGGAATTAAAAATACATAAGAAAAGATCCTTTAAAAAGTCTGATGCCTTCCAAAAAAAAACCCCCCAAAAAGGCATGTTTGGAAATAAAGCTTATAAATATTCTTGGACTACATTCCTTTGCTGGGTCTGCATTACTACAACCTCTTGCTAGCAGACAGATCAATAAAAAAAATTAATATAAAAAAATTAAAAGAAAAAAGAAAAAAAAAGAATGTCCCATATTCTTATATACACTTACGTGCTTTGTTTTACTAGGCATTTCAGGATGCCCTGTATTTGTACCCTGTAGTTCGAAAGGCAAAAATGTCTAAAAGGCAGATTGATTAATTTCCATCATATGAGGAGGATTGGTTTTGGCTTGCTGCTGGCATTGAGAGCTAGGAGTTATTCGACACAAGCTGCTTAACCACAATTTAATTTATTTTTATATAACTTTTTCATGAAGGTCATCATAAAATCATTTTTAGGGGCATCCATTCAAAATCTAAGGAAAGATGGTAAACTGTGAAAGCAAGATTTAAAGGTAGATATACAAGGTTTGGGTGATGGGATGATAAAGCAAAGAATTTTTAGAAACAGCAGATGGCCCTCCAAGAAATAAAAGATGATCATGATCAGGACAAGTGTAACAGAGGGGAGAGCACACCCACAGCTGGGAAACCCAGAGAAGGAGCATCTACGGATATGTATGAAAAGCAGAAACTCCTATGAACACTGATAAAAATTGATGACACAAATACGGGGTTTACTCCTCTTCTTTCAAGGAGTCTGTGTCTTTCAGACAGGTTTCTGCCTCCAGATGCACTTACACTGAACATCTAAAAAAGGAACTGCAGCAAATCAACTGGGAAAGTAACTAACGTACACCTTACAATGACAGAAGGGGCAGGCACAAGGTGGCAATGAATCCTAACAGCTTCTACAGGCGCTGCAAGAAAAACTTGAGAGAAAAGGAAGCGTAGGAAGAAAAAGAAAGCCTGTAGGTTGAGGCAAGGCCAGGATTTCTGATCAGTAAACAAAATGAGATTCCAAATCAGAATTTCACAGATGGCTCTACTAGTTACGCTCTGACCTCCAGCCTATGTGCAGCCTTCTGATTTATTTTTTTTTAATTTGGATGTTTGAAACCTGATATTCTACTTGTGAGTCAGATATGATGTGAGCTCAAGGATATCTCCATAGGAAAGGAATAATGGATGATGAAATCTTGCGGTGCTGACTGTAATTGTCGTTAGCATACAAGTATTTTTTTTCCCCATCTCATTCAAAGCTAAATGGATTCCAGAAATCATCAAGTCTTTCAGGTGCTTCTGCAGGAGGCAGGATGAAGTGCTCATTAATACAGTCCCATATAATAGTAAATGAAAGCTTTTGACAGGTCTTCACAAAGTTGTCTGGTTCACTAAACCACTCTGGTCTGAGAACAATTCATCATGTCACTGTTTTGGCTTCACTTTAAATTTTTCTGGATTACAATAATCACAGCAGAGTATTTATTCCCTTTGCTGTCTCATAACTTGGGGAACTTCTACTGGAATTCATCCTTGAACAATTTCCAAATACTCTTCTGGGGAAAAACTCCACACAAGTACATCAAATCACTCTGTTAGCAACGTCAAGAGGAAACCAATTTGCACTAAAAGATAGCCCAAACATAGGGAAAATTTCACCCTGAGGCAACTCCGCAGCCCGTGTTAAGGTGCCCAAGAGATCATTATGGTCTGGGGTTTCAAATTCCAGATACAGGACTCTGATGAGGAGGCAGAAGACAGGGAGACGAAAGTGCGGCACTGTATAGAATTACAAGCTGCTGGGGCCAGAAGTGCAGCTCAGTGCTTTCTGCATGACAGTGGAGGAGCAAAGCAAAAAAGCTGAGAACATTATTGACCTTGTTTCACTGCTAATGAGACGTGCAGAGATTCTGCAAGTGCAGGAATTTAAACAGTCCACTATTGATGCGTTCTTCTCAACAGTGAAAATAAAACTGTTTAGAACATACTGTACGCTGTACTGAGATGCACTGAGCTCACCCTCAATACAATGACTCATTATTTCCATTTTCTTTAGCAATTAGTTTGAAATGAGAAGAAAGTCTCGAAATTAAAAATAAAAAGTCCTGGCCTTCCCATGTGAGGCCGGATCTATGTATGACCTGATTCTCTGCTCGGCGGTTCTAATGCTGTAATGCTTCACACAGGGCTCTGCTGTACCAGCTCCTGCTTTATAAAGATTTGAAGAGTGGGCTTAGAAATGTTGAAGTCTCCATCTTTAGTTGCAAAGCATAATTCACCATATACATCTGAATATTTCACCTGTGCACCTGTATAAGGGTAGAAGTGTCCAAGCTGGAGATAGAACAAAGCTAATTTACACAGTGTGACACTTGCTCTCACAACTACATGACTTTCATTAATCAAGCTGACTTGCTCTGAGCCAGTTCCAGTAATCTTTACGCTACACTACAAATATGACTGCTTCTAAAAATTTCCCTTTCAATTATAGACACATACTATTTTATCTAACACTTTTTACATCTCCAACAGATGAGCTGTGATTCCTGCAGTGCCAGCTTAAAATGTTACCGCAGAGAACTGCCAACTTCTCCCCTTCTGCTAAAAGTCACCGTCCCTACAGCACCGCTGACAAGAGCCTGCACTTTAGCTGCTTCAACACTAAATCTGCTCACTTATGCTCACAGCTGAATTTAAGCTGCCAGAGGGCAATAAACAACTAGCCGAGTCCAGCAGTGCTTTCAACCACCACGTTTACTTGAACGAATGCAAATCGGAGCATTTTACTTCCTTACTTGTAGATTACATATATTCAGAAAGACCTGTTTGTATGTATAACGTGTTTTCCTTCAACTTGCAGTCAGCATCATAATGCTGACTCCGTTTGCTTTACTGCTGTTGCAACCGGATATGAAGAAAAATCACCTGCTATGCAGCTATGTAATACTGCTTCTCTTCCCTTTGGTGATTTTCCCTTTTGAGGATATGCATAGCCCCTCATGCTTATAACAATCCTATGAGATACTGGAAGTAGCAGCATCCTTGAATCACGGATGAGAAGGAACAGAAAGGCAATGGAGTGAAACAAATTATTCAAGGCTGCACAGAGCTTATATAAAGGAGCCAGGATCTGAATCCTTGTACTAGAGCACGCCATCATTTCTGTAAAACATAAGTACCGTGTCTTCCAGGAGTTCTAGAAACTATACATTAAGTGTTTGGAACAAAATACTCTAACTCTCCCTGTTTACATGGGTTCTGTTTACACGGCATGTAGGCAGAGCACACTAAATGCACATCTTACATTACACATTACATACTCAATACCACCTCTTAATGAGATACTTACTTTTGTAAGAATTCATCAGACCCGCAAACACTAAGAAGGCATTCCTCCTGGACTGGGTATCGATTTGTGCAACGGAGGATCTCTACAATTAAGTCATGAGTGATACAGCCAGCTGTAAATAAAGATAGCACGAAAAATTAATAGTAGCTTGCTAGAGAATTCCGGGCGAGATACCTGAGCAAAGAAAATAAGAATTTCTTTGTAATTCCTAACTTCTGCTGCAGACTAGCTCCATCAAGAGGAATAAGAAAAAGCCACACCTGATTTTTTTCTTTTTTTAATTTTCCTTCAAATACTCGACAGCAAGTCACAGAATCTACGTCCATTTAGAAGAAATTGGCAATTTGTTATGTAGCTGCAATGAAGAGCTAAGCAACTTCTCCAGGCAGCAAAGAAGAAACAAATGGCAACTTTACTTTTTCTTTTTTTCATTTTCCTGCTTAACCTCTCGGTACATTTCCCATGTGCAAGCACGGTCTGATGCAAAACTTGACTCTGCTGCCACTCATGACACAAGAAGACTCCAGAATTTTACTTGCTATTGTTTCTGCTCTGCACATCTTCTTAGCCATAACCAAGAAGAAAATAAATGCTCATATGCATTTTATATACATATATTATATATGTAATGTATTATATGATTTATATTATGCGTAGTCATATTATGATAGTATAGAAAAATATTTTGCATCATATATTATTATATATAACACATATATATTAAGGTGGCCCATGTCAGTTTGTACAATCTGCTGTTCAGAAATATTCTAGCATTTTGAGAATTTTCTCCAATGCTACTTCAGCTTTTTAAACCATTTTTCAACCCTGCCAATAGCCTTCCTCTCTGCCAGCTTTTGAAGAATTGATCAAAAAATGGAAAAGAATAGCTGCATAACCTGGCAAATTCCAAACGTGTCTGATAAGTTTAGTCTTTACAGGCATGCATCAAGAAGTGATGGGTGCATCAAGAAAAGCGTGGCCAGCAGGTCTAGGGAGATCATCCTGCCCCTCTACTCTGCCCTGGGGAGGCCCCATCTGGAGCACTGGGTCCAGTTCTGGACTCCCCAGTTCAAGAAGGACAGGGAACTGCTGGAGAGGGTACAGCGGTGAGCTACAAAGATGATTAAGGGAGCATCTCTCCTACAAGGAGAGCCCGAGGGACTTGGGTCGTTTTAGTCTTGAGAAGAGAAGGCTGAGGGGAGATCTAATTACAAATACTTAAAGGAACGGTATCAGGAGGGCAGGGCTGGTCTGAGTGGTGCCCAGTGACAGGACAAGAGGAAATGGGCACAAACTTGAGTATAAGAAGTTCCACCTAAACATGAGGAGGGACTTCTTTACTGTGAGAGTGATAGAGCACTGGAACAGGCTGCCCAGAAAGCTGGTGGAGTCTCCTTCTCTGGAGACATTCAAAACCCGCCTGGACAAGATCCTGTGCAACCTGCTCTGGGTAGACCCACTCCGGTGGGGGGGGTTGGACTTGATGATCTCCAGAGGTCCCTTCCAACCCCATATGATTCTATGCAGAGCACACTGCACCAGCACTGATGCTGCAAGTCTGAGATACCTCCCTCCAGCAGAAAAAAAGATCTGACTCTCCAGTGAAAAGTCTTCATGTAACCTACCAAGTTGGTTTTACAATGCAAAATAAATTCAAGACTTCCTCCACAACTTTCAGGCAATCTCATTGTCTGTAGCTGAAAACAGAAAAGCCAGAGTAGATTCTCCTTTCAGTTTTGCTTTTATATTTTTTCTTTATGGCCTTTAATTTTGGAGCAATAAGAGCTCTTACTAGAAACTTTGAGTGAACTTTTTGATATAAAAATGGAAACTACCTACAGTTAAATATAAATCCCCAGAAACTAAACTTGTAACCCAGACTTGTGTGTTGACTAATTTACACTGGTCCAGGTTCAGACAATTGTTTCAAACTGAGCCTAACCAACCAGTTTCATCAGATTTAATGGTGTTCTGAATTACCCAGTTGCCCACAGCAGCCTATTCATACCCGCAAACCTGTTTCAGAATGGCTACGCTATTATTCTAGAACAACCCAGGAAATACAAAGTTGTTTTTGCAAGCAAGTTTATGGGAATGTGATACTGAAAAAGCCAGCTAACATTTCTAGTGGAGGGAGCAGTGACAAAAACAAAAGCTGAACCAAACCAGAACTGATTACCATAGCTAGCTTAGTTTTTTTGCTTTTGTTCCATTTTCCACAGGGAAAAAATTTGCACCACTGGATTCAAAAGTTCCTTCTGAAAATTTTCATTTTCTTTGCGAAGCCATTTTTCATTTGCTCAGAAAGCCACTTCAATTAAACTTTTCCTACCAGTTTTACTAGTTTTAAACATCTAGCCCTTTGACAACTCGCTCTCTTAAGCGACTTGTCCTACCTGGTTTGAAATGTAAACTGCTGTTCCTGTTTGCTAAATTTATACACACCGAAGAAACAAGAACAGCACAGAATCTTGAATTAAAATTGTAACGTGCTTTTTTCAGGTCACTCATTGGAAAAAAATCTGAAACTTGCTAGTATCGTTCATTGGCACTCAGTAGACCCATTTCCCTTTCCTTACTCTGCCGAACAATTTTGCATGACTGAACAATTCTTTATATTAGATGTGGCAAAAAAGCGTACTCCTTCCCCCCATTTTAACTATATCTTATTCTTTACTTAGTCTGTAAGCAAGTTTAGGATAGGGATTGTTTCTTCAGTTTTAGCTGTATCTTCTAAAGCATTTTTGTAAATAAAGTTAAACAGACTGAAAATCGAACAATCTGTAGGGTAAATGGTGCTATACAGTAAAATATGTGCCAGTAGTTAAGACTTTTGCATTACAGGGAACTTCAGTGTAGATCCCTTGCCTAGCTAACAGAAGTGCTGGAAATGTTGCCAACTGGCCCAAGATGGAGTGACTACATCATTGGACAAGGGAAGAGCTACAGATGTCATCTATCTGGCTTTCTGTAAGGCCTTTGCTACGGTCCCCCACAACATACTTCTCTCTAAATTAGAGAGATATGGGTTTGGTGGGTGGATTGTTCAAGTGGATGAAGAATTGGTTGGATGGTCGCATCCAGAGGGTAGTGGTCAATGGCTCAGCGTCCAGATGGAGGTTGACAAGTGGTGGCATTCCTCAGGAGCCCATACTGGGACCAGTACTGCTTAATATCTTTATCAATGGCATAGACAGTGGGATCAAGTGCACCCTCAGCAAGTTTACAGATGACACTACACTGAGGGGTGTATTTGNCAGTGGGATCAAGTGCACCCTCAGCAAGTTTACAGATGACACTAAACTGAGGGGTGTATTTGACACGTCTGAAGGATGGCATGCCATCCACGGGGACCTGGACATGCTCAGAAAGTGGGCCTATGCGAACCTCATGAAGTTCAAAGCAGCCAAGTTGAACCTCTGCACCTGGGTCAGACAACCCCTGGTATCAACACAGGCTGAGGGATGGAAAGCAGTCCTGCTGAGGTTAATGGGATTAATGGTGGATGAAAAGCTGGACTTGAGCCAGCAATGTGAGCTCACAGCCCAGAAAGACAACTGTATCCTGACCCGCATCAAAAGAAGCAGGGCCAGCAGGTCCAGGGAGGTGATACTGCCCCTCTACTCTGCTCTCATGAGACCCCACCTAGAGTACTGGATCCAGCTCTGGAGCCCTCAGCACAGGAAAGACACAGGGACCTGTTGGAATAGGTCCAGAGAAAGGCCACAAAAATGATCAGAGGGCTGGAGCACCTCTCCTGCAAGAACAAGCTGAGAGAGCTGGGGTTGTTCTGCCTGGAGAAGAGAAGGCTCCAGGGAGACCTTGTTACAGCCTTTCAATACTTACAGGGGGCCTACAGAAAAGACAGGGGCAAACACTTTAGCAGGACCTGTTGCAATAGGACAGGTTTTAAACTAAAAAAGAGTAGATTCAGACTAAATATAAAGAAAAAAAATGTATACTGAGGGTGGTGAAACACTGGAACAGGTTGCCCAGAGAGGTGGCAGGTGCCCCATCCCTGGAAATATTCAAGGTCAGGTTGGACAGGGCTCTGAGCAACCTGATCTAGTTGAAGATGTCCTTATCTATTGCAGAGGGTGGACTAGATGACCTTTAAAGGTCCCTTCCAGCCCAAACTATATTATGATTCTATCTTTGGCCCTTTGTTTCATGGCATCCACAAAATATTGTTCTAAATGATACAACCTGCTACTTTTCTAGGCTTTCCAATAACTATGTAGATAGTCCCAAATCAAGCAACTAAACTTGTATGGATAAATGTGTAAGTTTTGGCTACCTTATTGATGAAGATTAATTTTTTTTAATGTATGTTAGCTGACATTCTGTAGAGCTTTGGATTTTCAGCTTTCAACCTGTAAAACAAACTAATACTCAGCCTGCTACACCCAAAAAATTCCTTGAGATAGAATTAAAGATTTTCCCATTCACCACAGAAACAGGGTGCACAAAGTGACAGTCAACAATGAATTCAAACCAGCTTGTTCAGGGCTTTGTCCTGTAAGATCTTAAAACTTCCAAGGATGAAGACTCCATAATTTCTGTGGGAAAACTGTTCCAATTCTTAATTACTGTCCTTTTCTTTCCACCCAGTTGGAATTTCTCCTTTCATTTTATGACTGATGTATACTTTCCCTGACCTGTACGTAACCTTGAGTGCAGAGGAGTCTTAATGATTGTAGACTCTTAAGTCTTGGATTCAGAAACAGAGTCAAGGCCGTGAAAAACTCCACAATTATACATCGACCATCCCTACACTGTAAATTAGGTAAAAGCTTAAATTCCTTCTGGGTCCAAGTTGGAACTGGGTCCAGTTGAGAGTACCAGAATTGGCCCCAACTGTGATTATAGCAGAGATCTACACATTAACAAAGTTTGGTATTTAATGTGATTTAAATTTTACAGTAAATATAGCAAATTGTTTGGCAAAGTATGCACTCAAGACTCACATAAGGCTTGCTCTCCAAGTATCTTTCCAGATAATAAATACATTTTGTTATCATCTCCACGGAACTGAATTGTGGAAGGATATGGACACCTCATTCACTTACCACGTTGCGTAAGAAGCAGAGGATACGGTGAAGAATCTGTCCAAACACTGATTCTGAATTTTGATGCACCAAGGATATGGTCTGGGAACCTTCTTGCAACACTCCAGATTATCCCAGTGTTTGTCTTCAAGTCAAAAGCAGGATAGGCATTTCTTATTCTGAAAAGAACATGTGATTAAATTATATCTAAATAGGTATGTATTTCAGCTGTCTTATAAGAACAAAGCAGAAATTCTACAAAGTATCTATAATAATAGTACGTAGAGAGCTGTGCGGAATCAAATTTTGTGCAAACAGCAGGGAAGTTGGTAGCAACTCAAACTTTGTTTTCATATAGTAGTGAGATAACAACATATCACATCGCATACATATAACTACATCTTTTACTCACAAGAAAACCATCGGAAAATTCTTCACGAAGTTCACAGAATCACTACTGACCTCGACCTCAGTGAAGCCCAAGGAGTTTAAACACAGACTTCAGTGTACACTGAAGGTGCTTCAAATGAGGGAGCTCAATGAAGGTGCTGAAATATGTGCTTAAATAACAGTTTTAACATAAAACTAACCAAGCACGTGTTCACAGACATCTGCGACTAGGACAGCTTATCAAAATGAATATAGAACATGCTTTCTATGCAAAATCTTAAGAAGTCCCTATTTTCATAGTGCTCTAGAAGCCAATCTGAAATCCTCATTACCAAAACGCTGGGTATTTATGTAAATGTCTGTAGAGAACAATAACTTTTACAGTCATTGAGTCCCTCTGATATACCATTACCTATAAAATATATTGCCCATCCTCCTTCCAATTACCAAAGACTTGCAGAAACTAATTCCTCCTGAGGTACCATTTCCTAATGAACACTGGTCACAGGTATTGTGCCTGTCATCCGAGATTAAACTTGCTTTTTAAGCAAATACCCTTTGCAGCTGCAGGTAAGGGTACATATTGTACCAGCTGAAGCTTTACATTTCACAAAGTGTCCAGAATATTTTAGTAGCTAAAAGTCAGGCATCCTGTACTAAGCATACTGCATTCTTTTTTGTTTGTTTGTTAGTTCAAGCAGCATTTTGTAGCTTCGGAGTTGGCAGCGCTTTATACCGTCTCTGATTGCAGTGTATTTTCAGCCATCGTTCTCTCACATAAAGTTCTTCATTACTATGTTACCTCCCGCCTCCGGGCTGCCGCCCGAATCTCTTAAACAACGGTATGAACTACTCTTTTATGCCATATATTTCTATAGCACGAGAAGGGAAAAAAAAAGCCTAGGCTTCCAAAGTTAATAATTCAACGAAGCAAACCGATTCTTATAATGAAAAGCCAGGGGGCATGATATTTCAGTGGGGTAGGAGGAAATGAGGCTTGACAATACCTCCAGTACGAGATAGATTTATACTCACAGTAAAAAAATCATTATACTACGGAGGCTGCTTTGCTGACCTATGTAGTTGATGTCAATCTATTTTCTTTGTGAGCAAGGTACACACAGGGCTTTCCCCTATCACCAGATTCACTCTCGTAACCTATTTGTGTAAGAAGGCCAAAGACTGAGTAAGACCAGAAACTCCACTGCTCTCTCTCCAGCATCAAATTAACGGGCTACGTGCACACAAGGAGCGTGAATCACCTCCTCAACTTACCGGCAGTCATTTCAAAACCAAGCGAACCTCATCTTCTTCCTTTACCCCTACACTATCTACATTTTAGGATAGTGTGGGGACAGAAATTTACATTTCATGCTTTTCAGACAAAAATGCATTCGGTTCCAGAAAGTATTGCTCATTCGTGGCCATCGATTGTTTTCAAGTGATCAAAGGGCTCCTGGCCTGAGCAGGTGGATAAAACCCGCCCATCACACAATTTTGAAAGGTTAGGTCTTCTAAGGCGTAATTGAAGCACTACACAAGTACTACATGAAGAAATTCTTGTGCTACTTGCTTTCAGTGCTGCAAGGACTCCGCATAGGCAGAAAGCACTAACATTTTTAGAGATTTGCTATTTCACAGCATTTCATAACACTGTGTATTTCTCTGTGGTGCAGATCACATCCTTGAAATCAGTAGGAGGTGGAGGAACTCCACATTTTGCAGCACTGAACCCTGAAACTACCAGCTCAGCATCTTCTGGTATCAAACTCACTTTCGGGTGTATTCTGAAGCCACTCATGGACGAACGTTCACTGTAGCTACGTCCTTAATTGCAGAAGTAACCTGATAAAGGGATTTTGAAAACTGCTTTACAGTTGTGTACAATGAATGTTTCAATTATGTATTGCTACCTGTACAAGTATTACCTAGAGGACCACGTGATGGGTTTCTATTTGAGCTACACGCTGGAGGTGCAAGTCTGCATGACACAGAGTAGGAATTACACATCTTGCCTCTGATGTATAAAACTGCCGGTTATTGAGATTCTTTGGGGACTGTAAGGATGCTCATTTGGCAAGACTGAATATGTTAGTTATTTCCAAATTTATGACATTTTTTCATCCTTTTTTTTTTTTCCATGACATTTTATCCTAAGAATGCTTTCTCATTCATTTGATAGAAGAAAAGCAAAGGTTGTTCTTGTTTTCTTTTTAAGAGTATTTGCTAGCAACGCACACTGAACAAGTTACTTCAAAACAAGAATGGGTTAATTCTATTAATCTGTTTAGCCCTGTAAATAGTGATTTATTCACCAAAAAAAAAAAAAAAAAATCAATAGAAAGCTTTTTCTATAATTAAAGTGCAAAGTTAAATGTAGAATGTTTGGACACCAAAAAAATCTGGATATCTGAGAAGAAAGCCTCTCATGTGAAATGTGCCTTCATACATCTCATGCGGGTAGAATTGGTTTGGGTTCAGACTGATGGACTGTGGAAAAAAAGAAAACTGAGATGTATGCAAAAGAGTATATTTTGAAGCTGACCATCCACTCCACATGAATATATAATATATTCACTCTTAATTTCAGGGCAACACCAAACTGGGATTTTATTTTTTTTTTCTTAAGAGAAGCAGGCTTGGCTGACCTTGAATACAGTCAATTCATTAAAGTCTAATTAAAAAAAAAAAAAAAAAAAGCAGTATTCCATTTTCCAACTACTTTTCTGGGGGAAAAAATCTTGCATTTGTGCTAACAACTTGATACTGCAATCAGCGAATATCTACAAAGGAAAATGAATCTGCACAGATGGTCTAAAAACTTGTATGTCTTCATACTCTCGGATTTCAACACAACTTCTTTTTCCCAAGAAGATGAAGAAAGAAGAAGTTCTATCCCATTAAGCCACACTGTTAACTGTAACAGGAAACAACAATTAAAGGAGTTTTTGTCGCTTGCTAAGTCTCACTTTTCATCATGACAGTACGTAGTAATTCTGTTTTCAGTCAGTCAGTTCCTTCCATTCCTTTTTCCCGCTCTGAGCTACAAAGGCACTAATGGTGTCCAAGACAATGGCAGAAAATAGTATCTTAAGTTTCACACACCGCAAACACTGAAGAATTAAATGTACTTATCACTGATAAAGGGGACAGCTAAGGGAGAAAATACATTTGGAATTAACACTCCTTTGTGGATTTCTATCTTTAAACCAAAATTAGGAGCATTTCCATATTTAAGTAGATACTGGCATGATGGCACTGTTCGGGAATGCAGAGTGTGGTGGGATGACCTTGGCTGGATGTCAGGTGCCCACCAAGCCACTTTATCAATCCCCTCCTGAGCAGGGCAATGCGGGGGTAGAAAATAAGATGGAAAAAACTCCCTCCTGGGTGAAGATAAAGATAGTTTAATAAAAGCAAAAGCAAAGGCGGTGTGCGGTAGTAAAGGAAAGTGAAGATTTATTCTCTACTTGACATCAGCAGGCAATGTCCAGCCACTTCCTAGGAAGCAAGGACGATAGTGGCTGCTCTGGGAGACAAATGTTGTAAAAGAGAATGCCTCTCACTCCCCTCCTCCTTTCTCTTATCTTTCATTGCCGAGCAGATGTCCCATGGTACGGAATATCCCTTTGGTCAGTTTGGGTCAGCTGTCCCGGCTGTGTCGCCTGCCAAGATTTTGCCCACCCCCAGCCCACCGATGAGGGGGGAACGTTGGAGAGACAGCCTCGATGCTGTGCGAGCACTGCTCGGAAGTAGCCAAAACACTAGTGTGTTGTCAACACCCTTCTGGCTACCAATACAAAGCACAGCACTACGGGGGCTGCTCCGGGGAAAGTTAACGCCATCTCAGCCAGAACCAATACACGGGGATAACTAATCCAATTAATGTAAATAAGTGAAATGTCATAGTTGGCTGAATGAAGGTTTTTCATTACTTACTTCTCCACTGCATTGCAAAAGGCAACTGTGTTTTCATTACTTCCTTGCTTTGCTTCAACCAGCTGGATAGACCAACCTGGAGACTAAAAATACCAAGACAACACCATAAGAAACAGAGCTCAGTTCTTTAGATAACAGAAGCAGGAGAAGCATAATGCTAACCTTGCATTTGGTTCCATGAGAACTAACTTTCATGCCCTATCCTCCCTCCCCTGACTTGATGGGCTCCAAATAAGCACAAATAACCCCATTTTGACTGCACTCTAAACGCTTTCAGAGAAAAAACACAAACTCACAAACCATCAGCTACCCTGGGTTTAACGATGAATTTTTTCTGCTCTGTGCAGAATATAAGGAACTCCATTCCAAGCTTTCAAAATTCACCTAGTATCAGGGCAGAGATAACTCTAAATGCAGAAGATGTACGTTTAGTTTACAAAAGGGAGAGAGAAAGAAATGAAGCTTGTGCTGCAGTGAGTTTTAATCCTTATTTTCTCTCTTTCTGCCCTGGAAGGAAGCTCAGGATGCCTTCAAATTCCGTACATCTGTCAGTTAAGTAACTAAGACAGATAACAGGAAGCCAAGTGTATTCTGCTGAACATGAAAAATCCCCAGATACTTTCTCTAAGCTGGGAGAGCACAGGTCTGAGCCAATATTTTGGGTCAAAGCACATCCCTGTCTTCTTGCCATCACATCCTTCAGTCAGAACATTACCTCCAAGAAAGAGCTTAATACTATTATAACTGCAAGCCTGTTCTGCTGGTGTACGTAGAGACATACACAAGTCTCAACTGAGAGACTGACTTTTAAACCCATTCAGAAAGAGAAGCAACTAATGTCATGCCTCAGAAGAGGAAACTGAGATATGATGAAAAGTGTATTTTATCATTTTAATAATGATTTATATACAAGTATGTAAAAAATATTAATAAATAATAAACCAAATTTAAGATTTTTTTTTTCCTGGACAAGGAATTGCAATACACATAAAAAGATGGAAGGTTGGGAAAATGTAGTCACAGTTTAAAAGACGGGATGAATATAAAAGATGAAAGATCTGTTGGGAGCTGTCTAGTGGGGAGATCACAATGGCAGAACTGAAAGCTCAGAAGTTACAAACCTTTTATAGATACCATCAGTCTTGGATCTCATTGTATGTAGTAGCACAAGCATTAGGAGAGTGCTAATGAAATTAAATGCTTAAGATAATAAGGGGGCATCATCAGTAGAAGGAAAAATTGAAATGTCTGGTAAGAAAAACAATGGATAAGACTGAGGGTTGAAATAACAGAGTGAAATTAAATTTAGCAATACAAATTAGTAGTCCATCAACCCCCAATTTGAAGAACTGCTGAAAAAGCTCCTTCAGAAGTCACTGAAAACATAGCACCTCCACCTTGGTTAGACACCCACCTTCCAATTCACCTCAGCAGACAGTAACAAGAACTTCTGGTGGAGGTTCACTATTTAGAAATGAAGAATGACTTAATAACAATAATGGCCTCCCAAAATTATGTAGTGATAGAAAAACCAACAACACAAACGAAAAAACAACCACAACAACAACATACCCGATCACACTTGCACCAGGGTGGGCAGTTTTATAAAAAGATAAATTGATACAGCTCTAGGAAGTTTGCATCTGGGATGTTGTGTACCCCTACATTCCAGACGGAGGAATTCAAGCCGGAACAAGCTCAGAAAGACATTGCAGGTTTTGTGGGTGAGCTCTACAGCCAGGAGCAGGAGCACATTCACAGAGCACAGCAGGCAACCAAAGCTACAAGAGTTGTTGCAGCAGGGGTGCAAAGGGAGCCCAAAATCTGCACTGACGACTATGCAGCGATGGTGGAGACGTGCTACGTGGTGCAACCACCATCATGGGGCGCAGAAACTGCCCCTGTGGACAGCAGAGACTTGGAACCACACAGAGCTCCAGAGGAAGGATGCTGCAGCCCAGGTATCTGGCTGCAGGGCTTGCCTGATGCTTTTCCCTGGGGCTGGGGACAGCAGTGACCTCGCTGGTGGGAGCTGTGCTCTGGCTGCAGCACCGAACTGCCAGTGAAGGAGCTGCAGGAGGATGTGAGCAGCCAGAAGGAGGAACAGAAGATTGACAGGGACCCTACAGAGCTAAGCATCACCCGAGCCCTGTGCTGCAAAGAAGGGACAATTTAAGCCTACCCTACAGGAGCAGTAGATGGAGACTCCTGCAAGAGGGAAGGCAGGAAACCTGCTGCTTCCAGGAACACAAAAAGGTTCCTTTTCTGCCTGCAGTTCTGTCATTACAGAGCAGGTACAGTGCCCTGGAAAAAGTGCATGGAAAAAAAGAGATAGTGGATAAATGAAAAGCTAAGAAAAAACTAGGCCACAGATAAGAAAAGGTAAGGCTGGGACATGACATTGAATGGAACTGGAGATATAAAAAGAGCAAAACCGCAATTGGGAACTGACGAAGGAGGAACAGAGAGGAATTATGCAAGGAGAGGGCCAAGACTGGGAAAGGATGATTGGCCACGAGGACACAGGTATGGATCCTCAAGTTCATGGCTTGAAGAACAATGTTATTAAGTAATTAATAAAGGATGGCAAAAAGGAGCTTGATGGACAAAGATAGTATCTGGACCCCATCTTGCAGTGGACAGAAGTAACACAGGAGCCCTTTGCCTCTCTCCAGCTTTGCTGGCAGCATTTCTGAGTGAATCCTAACGACAAACAAGAATTTGGTGTAGACTAGTAATGGTCTACTAGTCTACTTACTTTTCTACTAGTAATAGTCTACACCTAGGGAATTAACATACCGTTGCTAACCAACTCAAATTCATTCTGGTTGCAGAGGTGTACATAGTAGACATATGGTCCCAACGTCATTGATGAATCATATAGATGAAATACATAGTTTTGTCATTTCTCTTTTCAGGTGTCCAGAAACTTTACTTTCTTCCCATTGCATATAAAGGTAAATATTAATTCCACGATCACACATTATTTTTCTGTAGGACTCCAGTCTCCAGTCACTGCAAATATCTGAAAGTGTGCAATGAATGAAACAGAGAATTGCATATGAAGAAAACGGGTGACAACAGGGATAAAGGAACAGAGTGCATCCCTGGACAACTGCAATCTATCTTCTCCCATCCACAGATTTCACACATTATGCTAATGAGGTCACCTGAACCATCCTTTCCAAATATGAAGACTTAATTGTGTATTTCTAATTTCTGGAGCACCCAAATTGAAATAATGAAGTTTTGTCTGATGATTGGGCTTGGGTGAAGAAGTGAGTCTTGCTAGTTATTCTGAAGACATTAGACTCACAATATCGTAGATGGAGCAGACAAATCTATTGGATACTTTTTAGGTTATATTTCATCTTTCTTTCTAATATGGAGAATATAAAATCTCTTTTCACAGGGACATTATGAAGACAGTTTCTTCAGTGTTTTTGAACATCTGACTTGGCGATGACAAGGCCAGAGAAAATGAATGTTTCCTTTATCACGCTGGATGTATTTTGATTACCCCACACTAAATAAAGCCTAGGGCTATACAAGTGCACGCAAGAGCTAAGGATCATCATGACAGTATGATTTCAGCAATTTGAATATTTCATCTTGCAAACCTATGGCCTATCTCAACGCTAGTCTCCGTGTTTCAGCATCCTTTCCATTTCACTCTGTCTGCACTCTTGGTTCTCATCTCCTACTACTCAGATGCATCATTTAACTCATCCTGGATGTCACCAATCCAATCTGTGCTCGTTCTTTTTCTTTTGCTCTGGTGCTCCACTTTTCCAGCCACTCTGACAGCCTTACATCAGCCTGTCACCCCGCAGCCCTTTTTATCTTTTCCAAAATTCCCAGCCCAGTAACAATGAGTTACTTCTTCATGGACTTTTTTTACCCTTCCCTCTCTCAACTTTCTTCCACTCTTATATTCTCTTTCTTGCCATCTCAAGGTTCAGTTGCCAGCCCCTTGCCTTGGCTCTCTTTCTACCCTGACATGGCTGTTTCTGCCTGAAGGAGTTCCTGTGACCACACTGATTTTTCTGCTACAAATCAATTTTCTCCTCTCTCCCGTTTCTTCCTCTTCTAGCTAAACAGCTCAAATACTTCCCTGACTTAATCAAATCCTCCCACACATTCGATTGTAGTTGCCCTTGACTCACTCATCTTTTCTCTTCCTCCCCTATAATTCTCTCCTCCGTCACAGAAGCGTTTGTGACTGTTCCTATATGCCTGCTTCTTCTAGCACCTCTTCTTCCCATACCACAGTTTAACCTCCTCCTGCTCATTTGTAACCTGCTATTTTCTACTTTTCTCATGAGAAGGCTTATCCTTGTCAGCAAGATGTCAGCATGCTTTAGTTTTCCTATTGTAAGTAAAAAGCAACAATAGCCTTTTGTCTCTCCACCTGTTCATCCCCTCCTCTTTTGTATTCACCACTGAACTCCCAAAATGTGGTACCCAGGATTAGTCTTAAGAGTTCTTGTCCTCAGATATGTTTCCCTCTCCCTCCCCCACCACCTCGCCATCTGTCTAGGCCTGTGTATGTTTACCTCTGTTCTTCTCCCTATTCACAAACATAGAATAAGTCAATCAAGTGTCTCTTCCCCTTTGCTTTACAATACTGTGATCACCAGGAGTTAAAAGCAGAAAGTGAACCTAAACTGTCTTTTAATATTCACGGTGCAAAGGGATCCTGTAGGCTATTTCAGGTTTCCTATAATGATTCAGAATGCTAACAAGGACTAGAGGAAAGGGAGGATTTATAATTTTCTTTTTCCTTCTCTATGTCAGGATTTTGAAAGAAAAAAAAAAAAATGAGGAGAGATACAACATCAGAGAGAATCGTGAGAGTCCCATAAGGCATTGTTATTAAAAACAGCAAAACCACTAATGGAGCTATGAACACCTGATGGAAGGAGGAAAAAAAGATAAAAGTATTTGCTTCAAAAAGACAGTTTAAGACAGAGTGTGTGTCATAGGATCCAGCTTCCACAGTTAATAGTAGATATGTCTATTTTTAGGAAATAATTATATATGCCCACACAAGTGCATGCAGAACATAGCGAAAGCAGAACATGGTATGTTTAATCTCTTGGGATCAGGATACATCGGCCAAACTAGACACAGAGACATTAATTTGGCTCAACAGAAAAACAAATTCAGCATAATGTATTATTATTTTGAATCTCGGATTTCATATCACAACATAAAGCTTTGTTAACTTCTTCTAACGCATCTTACTCTACCTTTCTGTGTTTATCCCTCTATGGTGGTTTCATTGTTCAATAAGCCATAAAATGAGCCTACCGGAGCGTTCTAGTCTAGATGCTCTTCTGGTGTAAAATGGCAAGTTTCTGCTAGAGTCAATGGAGATACTTACTTTTATACTAGGTGAGGAACCGGCCCTGTTACTTTAAAATGAGGGCTTTTTTAATAGGCGGGTTGCAGAAATGCATTGACATTTTAAGCATAAGTTAGCTAAAACAGGAAACAGGTAGGACACAGATTCTGCCAGTATAAAATCCTCATTAGTTAGCCGGACTAGGCACCCTCCCTTCAAAAGTCATTTTTTATGGTCTGCTGGGTTCTCTTCTGATATTAGAATCAAAGGAAGAGGATGCTTGGAGGCTTTCATACTGTACAAAAATCTCTTAACTAATCATGTACTGTTTGTTTGAGGGCATCCTCCTTGTAAAGATACAAAAAATACTGTGGGAAATTCTGACTGCCAAGAAATCCAGTTACACAATTACTGAAAAATGTACCTGACACTTCCCTGCATCTCTATCTTTGGCAGTAGTAAAGACCAAATAAGAAGTGAATAAGAATTCTCACAGTTGCTTTTGGCCAGTTGAATACTGAGGCACATGACAAAAACTCTCTACAGAAGCAAAAGCTTTTGCTTTCCCCAAGGCATAAATGTTTTATTTTTCATAAGGTCTTTGAATCAACTGCTTCTAATCTGTGTTGCATTGGTGTGAGTGAATACACAAAGTGCAAGGACACAAACAAGAATCAAGAACTTTAAGCACTGTTAATATGAGGAAATTTAAATACCTCTCTGTCATGTCCAGAGCTGCTGGGCCAGGTAGGTCCTATGTCAGATCGTCTGGAAGTGTCGGTTAAACAACCTTCACCGTTTCCACTTTCATCTCTCACTTCTTGGCCAAACGGATAGTTGTCTACAAAAATGGGACACTGAGCATCAATATTGTCAAAGCCTATCTGAAAATTCAGATTTGTGTTGCCTCTTTCCACATTTGAATCAAACACATTTGTGAGTGGACTTGTATTATTCCCTCCATAGAGTTCTCTCTCTTGACTGTAGGGGTAGGGATCCACCAGAGAGAAGTTTCTGTAATCAGATAGTAAAGAAGATCTGAAGCCAACTGTTGGAGACACTGTGCGTTGCTGCCAGTGAGAGATATGATTTCCAGGGTAAAGTTCCCCGTAAGCAACGAGAGGCTGACCACAAAACTGCTGGTCAGGCACATTCAGACCAAAGACGTCCGATGGGAAAAAAATTTCTTCGTGATGATGTGAATGTGATGAACCATAAAAGAAAAATTCATTGCTGACTTCATCAGCTATTTGATCAAATCCTAGACAGACCTGGCCAGCAGAACCAGAATGGTACGTTGGGTAAGATGCTTGGTCCCCAGCCTGTCCTTGAAAAAATTCGTTGCTTGAGAAAGGCACCTTCCCGAAGTATGCCATGGCTGATTCTTCTCTTGGTGTTATTAATCCTCTGGGAGGTCTTTCAACAGTTCCAAGGTCAAGAGAGTTATGTTCAGAACTGGAGATACGTACCCACTGAAATGAAACACAGAATAAAAGTTAAATCGCAAAATATCTAGTATAATGAAAGCAGTACATTTCTTTGTTTGGTTTTTTTTTCCCCAGTTTAGAGCTTTGTCCATAGGGTGGAAATGTTTTATTAATCTGGAGCCTGAATATTCTTTTACCTGATCCTTATTTGCAGACTTCTTCTTCTTACTACTATTATTTAATAATAATGATAATATTCTGGACTCCTAATAGAAGCAACGGATGGCCTGAAACAATTGATCTAAATACTAAGATACTAATTCTGACAAATACTACAGAAAATCTCTGTATTATTTCCATTATTTTTACCCTTGTATAGCACACAATGCAGAAATCTAAAACAAGCAGGTAGGAAAGCTTCCTACTAACGGTTGCTTTATTGGCAGTTTCATTAATGCCTTCCTCTTTTTTTGTGCCTCAAATTTCTTCATATTCTACTGCTTTTTACCCTAGTGTAAGCAGGTGAAGAAAGTTAAGTCAAAGAACATGGAAGACACAGATCTCCGATTAATATTCAAACGCTACACCCCAAAAGCTTGGATATGGCATGTATAATGGAAAACAACCATAAATAAATCAATTTCAACCTTTTTTGTTTATGGTTTTTAAAAAAAAAGAAAAATATTTTCAAAGCCTGATGTTGTATCTTTTTTAGTAAACTAACAGGCAAGGGCATGAGCTTCTGGGGAAGTTCACCATCATTCATGTTGTTACTAACAAATTTCCTGATAAGCTTTTGGCACGTGCCAAGTAACCCTACGGTTCAAATGGGCAGCACGTACTGGAGACTGCTGTCAGTAGGCATGAGGGTATCTTGTTTAAGAAGAGAATTTAATTCTAAACCCAAAATCTATTCTGGGCTCCCTGCCCTCAAGGCCTTGGCCTGTTTCATTTACTGAT
The DNA here is from genome assembly GCA_013399435.1 of Arenaria interpres. Lineage (NCBI taxonomy): Eukaryota > Metazoa > Chordata > Aves > Charadriiformes > Scolopacidae > Arenaria > Arenaria interpres. Next base: position 29,774 of record VXAK01001477.1, on the reverse strand, counting down.
ACAGATGTAGCCTAAACACAAAAATGACACAGAATTGCAATACTACATAAAGTACACCGTTGTGCCGGGTACTTTATCACATAAAAGAAACATCTGATTTAATAATTCAATAAAAAATGTATTCCCTAGCAGGGATAAAAAAAAAGTGCTATTGAGATAAAAAGTGTGCTCAGAAATTGCTAAGGCTTAGCTCCACAAATAGCTTTTACAATATGTCCCCAAGATCTATACTGTATTAGTTTAGATAATAGCGCCTTGCAATGAAAATCTATATTACAACAGAAGGTATTCATCACAACTTTATTTATTTTTGTTTCATTTGAAGTCAAACTCTAGGTGACACAGGCTTCTGTCACCCACGGTGAGGAATGAGAAGAGAAATGAAAAATTAAATAGGTTGAAATGAAATCTCCAAGTTATAGGCTGAACTACTCTTTCGAGCGCTCAACTTAGTGATTCCACGTGTTGCGTGCTTTGGTTTCCTTTAACCATATTGAAAAAGAAAAAGCATTTTATGAAGTTACACTAAGCCAGATAACCAAAATTATGCAGACCACTTCGAATGGTGATCTAATCGTGAACTTCCATGATGGAATCTACACCTTCCTCTCAGAGTGAATCCTGAGGTTCATTACCTTTTTAGATTAAGACGACTTCCTTTTTGCAGAAAAAATTAATAAGCATGGCGAGGAGAAATTTCTTTTTAAAATTGTCCTCATTTACAACTTTTTCTGTTTCTCATTTCTACCGCAGGTAAATAAAAGAAAGAAAACAAGAAAGAAAAGAATATATCCATTAAATCAAGAAAGGTAACACCTTCTACTATTTTTTTTTTCTGTCTTGGAGTGTTTCAGGGAAAATAAAATAATGGTATCTCCCTCCAGCCCCATCTTCCTAAATAAAGTTTGGCTACCTGGAAGACTATAATCGAGGCACAGAAAATACAATACCTTTTACACCCTTTCAACTGTTTCTAAAATGTTTTCTTTACTTTTCAAATAAATTCTGTTTATAATCATACATAAACATCCAACAGCTAACCTTGCTTATTCACCACTAAAGCTTTTTTCACGTGTAGCCTCCCATATTTCTCCGACAGGCAAATATTCACACACACGGAGGCCAACTCCATCTATCTGTAGATGAAAGCTTATCTCCTGCACTCTCCATACTGTTCAGGAGAAGTATTGCTTTCCTACTGGTCTTTAAAAACAGACAGTTTAGCTGTAACGCCAAAGGCTGGTCTGTGCATTCTGCTCCTTTGCTCTCCTCAGTGGGCTGGGAAGTCCACACGAGTACACGGAGAAGCCTGCAGGAACGCAGTGGGGTCCCTCTCCCAGCCTGGATCCCGGCAGAGAGCAGACACTCCTACAGCACAGTTGGTCGCACCGCGTCTCCTTTATATAGGCTTGCACTTAAAACTAACCATTTAGACTGGAAACTCAGGCTGCCGTGCCGTAAATCTCAGCGGTTTAAGTCTCACCTGCTAGTTGGGTTAGTAAAACTAAGCTCTGTATTTGGGCCGGGCTCCCGATCCTTTTCGAAACAGCGTAGGAAGTTCAGGAAAGGATTTGGCTCTTTGCCAGCCACTCTTTCTCCCTCTGAATCACGCCAAGCGCATCGATAACGCCGGATTTTCAAAAATCAACCGCGAAGCAAAATTTATAACGCATTTAAAAAAAAAACAAAAAAAAAAAGGAAGTTTTAGATGTG